>JAQFXM010000614.1:0-45325 GCA_034693345.1 Entomobrya multifasciata | reverse complement strand
GGGGGTTTGACCCCGGAAGCTGAAAATCACTAGCGATTGACCCCTTGACCTGAGGAGTCTGTGTGCCAAGTTTGAAGGAAATCGGTTGAAGGATGTTGAAGTTACAGCGCACACAGACGGACGGACAGACGGACGGACGGACAGACAAACAAACTAAAATTATAACTACGATGAATCGCTTCATCTTCGTAATAAATTATCATACATAATCATGCCTTCGCGTTCCCAGAAGTCAGACGTTCGAGAGTTAATTACTCTCTACGCATTAAGTAATTTCATGGAGGATGGCCCCGCCGACCAAGAAGAGGACCCCCTAGCAGCTTTGTCTATAGTCGAATCTCATCGATATTCATGGAGTAGACCTGCCAAACCAATTTTAACAACAAAACCATTTTGGAATGAAGCATTATATTCCGTGGACTACAGCGAGCAACTATTCCGAACTAATTTTCGTATGATGAGATCTGCATTTTGGAGTTTGTGTGAGGAAATTTCAGGTACCAGCAAAGAAACACACCATTAAAACACATGAAAGCTCTTAATTTTTAATAGTACTCTTTAAAAATAGGAACGGGAGAATTCAATGACTACCAGGAACCTGTTCCCCTACAATTAGCTGTTGGGCGATACAGATTTGGAATGTATGGAAATGCTGCTTCCGTAATTCAAGTTGCCAACAAGTTTAATTTGAGCGAAGGAACCGTTTGCAAGTACACTGATCGCATCATAAACTCGCTAATCAAACTAAGCCCACAAGTAATTTACTGGCCCGATGTCAACGAACGGCGGAAGATTGGAGACGAGATGGCAAAGAACTTGCTACCGAAATGCATTGGATTTGTCGACGGAACAGATGTCATATTCTCCCAAGCACCTGTAGATAACAAGGAAGTTTACTGGTCCAGAAAGAAGCAATACTGTTTACAAGTACAGCTTGTGTGCGACCCTGACAAGCGAATTAGGGATCTTTTTACTGGATTTCCAGGAAGTGTTCATGATGCTAAGGTTTATTCGTCATGCCCCCTCGGAGTAGCACCTGGAAAATACTTTTCTGATGGCGAGTTTATTATTGGAGACTCTGCGTATGCTTTAACGGACACAGTAATTGTACCATTTCGCCGTAATACTTTGGGGATATCGCCTCAGCACAAAAAGTTTAACCGTCACGTATCAAGTGAACGTGTAAAAGTAGAGCACACAATTGGCGTTCTCAAAGGCAGATTTAAAAGCTTAACAGATTTAAGAATAATGATGACCAGTCAAAGTGGTCACAAACGGGCTTGCGAATGGGTACACGCATGCGCTGTACTTCACAATTTTTTGATAATCAAAGATGATTGGATTGATGCTGATGTGGTCGGTGACGAAGATGATGTCGACGAACAAGTGATCGAAACAAACAAAAGAGGACATTTTAAACGGCAAGCTTTATTCGAAATATTAAAAATAATGTGCAATTAAATTTGAGGAACTTTTAACTGTAACTCCATTTTCTTCAGTTCAAATTCTTGAGCAAGCTTCAACATTTCAAGTTGATGCATTCGTTCCTCCTTCTTGTCTTTTAGTTTTTCCTCTTCCAGAGAAACTTTCCGTGCTTCCATTGCCATTTGAGAGTTAACCTATGCATCATAAATAAAATTGAAAAATAGGATTAAATGCTTTTTAATGAATGTACAAATTGTTTTAAAATATTCAGAATAAATGAGTTATGCAAGTTACCTTAAGAAGTTCAATCTCGTTCTTTTCCTTCTTTAGCTTATGCTCCTCTTCAAATTGAATCTGCTGTTGCTTCAGTTTTTCTTGTTCCACTTCCATGAACCTAGAATTTTTCTCCTCCATTACTTTAGCAAACATTCCCATTGGCGTTTTGGTAGATGCACGGTCCGATTTTAGATTAATGCCATGCAGAGCTTTCTTGACGTAATACTGCGTTTTTTGATCAGGCGAGCTTCCTTCTACTTCATTCTCTGTCTCTGTAACGTCCACATCTTCATCAGCCGGCAAATCGACGCATGGGGCAGGTTCAGCTTCATTCACTCCTTCATTTGCGTTGGAACGGTTCTGCTAACAAACACACACTCATAAAAATGTTAATTATACGTATAAAGGTAATGTTAGTCTGACATTACTTCACTGCTAGGACGTGGGTTGACATTTTCGTTAGCACCCTCCATATATTCCCAATCAGTATCACCAGCAGACAAACTAGCAGGTAAGCTTGAATTAGAAGCAACCGCAGTAGTTATGATGAATGGTGGAGTAACATTCGGGCGGGTGCCCATTACCTCATCAAGGATTTCGAAATAAGGGCACGTTTTCAGTATCCATCCTGTAACAGAAATTCATGTCATTCTGTAATTCTGTAAGTAGCTTATTACAAGTTTTTTTACACCATTGACACCTTTATTTAATGTTGCATCTTTCTCCGGATCAACGCCGAATCCAGAGGAGTTTAGTTTTTGCCTAACGCCTGAGTACTTGTTGTAGAAGGTACTATAGCCATTCTTCAACTGAATGTCAGAGCAGTCTCCAGGTTGAATACCCAAGGCGCTGCGCATTCCCCGGAGAAATCCCATCTTTCCTTTTGTCTCTTGGGCCTTCTGAAAATACAATTACAAATATTATTTTTAAATGGTACAAATATTTTATTGGTAATTCTATGCATTTAGTAAATGTTGAAGTAATTTTATTACCTGGAAGGAAGCATAATTGTCGCGAATGTAGCTTGCCATATTAATGTGATATGGCTCCCATTTAAAACTTTTCGGAGCACTTGATTGCGAGTCAACTATTTTCAACTTCACCTTTGGAATGTATTTTGGTCCCATTATTATGAAAAATCCTTTTCTTAAGCCCTGAATTACGTTATAATTATCTAGTTAATTACCAGTTCCTTTGTGCGCAAAATTGGAGTAAGAACTACAGGTAACAAAAATATACAGACACAGCTGTGCTCTGCAGTCAGCTTCCATCGATGATCCCATAAAAAATATACTCCAGCATGGATTTTTTTAGAATGGATGATAATCCATGTTTTTGAAAATTCCCGCCAACCATGGATACTAAAAATGATCGATCTTTCGAATTTTGGGGTTGATCATCGTTAAGATGAAGGGTGCTAATAATGGGGGAGTATTCGTAATGTTTATGTTGGTTTACTGGCGTGGCGATGGCAGTACAGTGGTGGTGATGGTGGCAGAAGGTATTATTGTATTTATCATGAATGAAGATAGAAAAAAGAAGGTATTTTTGGTCCTTGGTCCCCTTTTCGTTTTCTTTGCTGTTTGTAATATATAACCCACAGAAGTACAAATAGCTCATCATAAAATTCAAGGATGACAACAAAAACGTTGCGGACATGTTGAGTGAAGATACAAATTTGTTAGTAGTTTCATGTCATTTTTATAATGGACTATCTCATTCTTCTTTCTAAAAAGCAAAAAAGCAACAAAAGGTTATGTATGACCAGCCAACTATCTCCTGTCTTTTACTTTTACATCCTTTTTATATTTTACAGTTGTATTGTGTAATCAATCGCAATGTTTTGTGGTGAAATAAAAAAGCTAAATTTGCTAAATTTGCTTTTGTTTTCAGATTTCACTTAAAACATAAGAATTTTTACCAGAATCAATTTTTTCTATGTTTTACGGATTGTATCCAAAAGGTAACTTAAAAACTGGAATAAAAATTAAAAAATGCATACATGAAGCAAACAGATTTTCTTCAGTTTCATATTTCCCCATTGATCTTCTGAACTACTGGTCTCAACGCAAATGTAGCACAACGGTTGAGGAGACATCCATTTAGCAACCGTTCATATCTTTTATGTGCACTGCTTATTACAAATTTTTCTACATGCACAAGTTTCTAGCAACGGAAAATACGGTTATGGACACATTATGTACCCATTTTGTGTTCTACATTGGAATACTGAGAGCGTAGAAACGAGTGAAGCATTTCTGATGGCGATCATGATGATCATGATAACTGTTCTTTTTTCATGTCCTTTCCCTTTCTTTCAAATTTCACATGCACTCATATCCATTCTCTTTCTTCACAATCTCCAAACTCCATCACCCTTTTTATTATTTTCCCACTCTCATTTTTCAGTTTTTGTCATTTCACTTGTGCCCGTTAAGTCGTAATAATATTACTACATATTACATATTCTTTCTTTCTTATTGTCTGTCTGATGTGGTATGTGCATGTGGTGGTAGGTATGGTATGGTTGGTTGGTGTGCAGTAACAGAATGTGTGAACAATCAAAACTAGTGCCCAGGGATGAAAGGGGAGAAAAAGAGCTTTTCCTTGTATAGAACCCGCAATATCACCAAACTTTATAACCAAAAATCTACTGACTGGCTATATAGGCATTTCTTGTCTGTTTTAAAAGAAACTGGGAGAATCGCACAAGTTGAATAATAATATCACGTACAAGCTTTCCGTACTCTCACTGTGTAAGTCGTTACCTTTCTCCCTTTTAATATTTTTTATTTCTTTGCTCGCTTTATACATTTTTATTCTCCTTTTTAATCTGTAGGAAGTCATTTGATTTTCCAATTTTTTAGATGATTTTCCTTTCTTCAAATTAGACCTTTCACCGTGATGCCCGCTACTACTGTCACTTTGTTTGAATTCCGGAACAGATGGAATACACAAATACTGCCGATGTTGTATGTATATCATCATCACATCATCAGTGTAGCGTGCGTGGATGTTTCTTTTCTCTTATATTCATACTATATAGACTATAGACATTCAGTTACTGCTGTTGATGTGTATGCATTTGGTGATTGTTAACGTTTTAACATGATTTCTCATTTCATCAGTCAACCGTTTCGACAAATATCCCAAGTCGCAATGTCGACGCGTCCCCTGCTAGTACACAACTTGTTCAAAGTTGGGAAATAACTAACTGGCAAAATATACACAGTGAACTGTAGTTGATCAAAAGAAACAAGTCATGCAGAAAAGAATGAAGAAATTGGTAGAAAACTGAGATTTATATAGAGGTAGACTGAGAGAAAGGGTAGAAAAGGCGATGATAATGTGTCAGGGAAAGAAAAAAGGGGAAATCACTGGGAGCGCTTTCATACTTTAGCTACTTTACATTATATTTTTAAAGGTATAAGCAAGCCTGAACGTCATGCACACACGCATGATAATGTTCATGTTTGAAAAAAGGTTTTAGTGTGTTTAGTTACTTTTTAACTTACACATCATATTGACATCTGTATTGTACACGGAAGTGTCCCAACTATATTCAGCTTATATGTATGCAATACATGTATATAATTTCCAAGAGTTAAATCAACTGCTGATTCTCTCTGATTTTGTTTCAACGACATGTTTTCTCTCTTTTCTTGTGAAAGCAGCTTGAAAGAAGAATAATGCGGGTTTACATTTTGAGGTGCCTAACAAACTCCCTGTTTCCTGCATTAAATGCCTAAAGGCTAAACTGGCTTAACAGTTCAGAGATGGTTTCAATTCAGCAATATGCAACAAAAACAAAATTTAACGTCTTTTTTTATCCAGTATATCAGCAGGCTCATCTAACTCAATGCAAGCCTGTGGAGCAAAACGACACCCTCCGTGTAAAAATCGAATATTACGGTTCCTTTGATCCAAAAAGGGAACACTTACAATTCTTTTCATAAAAGAAGTCATTTTTGTGATATCTTCTATGTACTTAAACCCAATATTCTTGTTGTTGCTGCTGCAGCAATCTGGTGAGTACAGCTCTCGTGGGAATTGTTTGCAGTGATGATGACGATATGTGTTATGCAATTGTGAAACGTTTGAACAACACGGTCTACCAAACAAAATACGCTTTTGTACTTTCTTTGGGAAAAAAATATAGGAGCGCAAGGAAAAGTGTTATTATGGAAGATGCATTTTTGTTATTATTATTTTGATTTTTTTCTGGGTATGCATTATTCCTTGTTTGATGGAGGTGTGCATAATGCATTTTTGATATTTTCAAAGGAAAAGGAAGTAAAGGGGAGGGATAAGAAGGAAAGGTGGAAGGAAAAGGATTTTGACAATAATCTTTGAACAAATTGCATATGCGTATGTATTTATGTGAACATACAACTCTTACAAGTATGTGTTGCTTTTGTACATAAACGAACAGGAAATGTGCGATTACTGTTGCGTGCCACTGGTAACTGAAGATTAAAGTTTATCGTCAACAGAGGAAAAAGTCTCTGAACTTTTGTGTATAATTTTACAAATAAAATGGATATAGTTTGATGGAAATAGAAAGACGCTGGAACGTGCTGTGCTAAGCTGGTGAAGGTAACCTTGTACTTTTGTAAATACAAGTAGAGATCATAACGTATTCATAAAATGTATCTCGAAGATTTTACTTGTACGATAAGATGAAATTCATTTCGTAAAATAATATTTCTTGAATGCAATCCCAAGGAATGGAAAAGTCGGAAAAAAGTATTAAATTGTGTTCATTTATGCATGACTAAATTCATAGTTCAGAGGATTTCATCGTCACATCACATTCAAAATCTTTTCTTTTACTTTTCATACAATGTGTACATACATTTTTCATATTTATAGTACATAATATTTATCTAATATGTAGTGTACAGTAATATACATATAACACATTATACAATCCAATAGTAATGTGACACGTTTTGAACAAAAAGATGCTATCTAATATTTTTTATCAATGTTACGCTTACGTACACGTTATATTTAATACATCGAATCGATACAAGTACAATTTTCATATACATAAATATTATTTAAATACAGTTTAAGATTACACTATATTAAAAATTATCGTACTGAATACGTAAACAGACTTGTACATGCATTCAACTTTGTTCACAAAATATTTTGTACCTACATTGCATACAATAGACAACCATTCATTTCACTGTCAACTACTTTTCGTTGACATTAGACACACATTCATTCAATCATTCTCACACGAAAGCTACTTTACCCTACCAGTAATGTTTAAAAAACTAAAATATAAGAAGAAAGTGAAAGTTGTTTTTGTTACAATTTACTTGCATGCATAAAATTGTTGATTCGTTTGATAAAACAAGTCAGTGATATTTACAGTTAAAATTTACATACAATATACCCAATTCAGAAGTTACAGTTACAGGTAAATTGTATACACATAATATTTACTTAAAAGCTATAATTGAATTTTATTTACAATGCTTCGAATTTTTTACAATTGAAGTTTATATTCAAAATTGTGAAGATTTTTTAGATTCATTGTCAGTTTCGATAGGACTTTCATTATGAATTGTAGTTATGTACATTTTATGTATAGGTCTAATGTAATCAAGTCTTAATGAGAAATCAAGTTTCCTAAACATAGTTTGTTTGTATTTTAAATCTGGCTATATTTACATACAAATTTAGAATCTCTTCAATTCATAGATACATTTTGGGTAACAGTTTTTCAACCATATTTAAACAATGTTCTCATCATAGTTTACAATTTATGCTTATACAACTTTTCAATTGCGAAGTATAAATTTACATTTCTCTGCATTCATTAGAAGGGCTACACATATATTTAAAATTGAAGTATAAATACTCCACTTCGTACACCAATTAATGGATAAATAGTAACATTTTTTACTATATTAGTACTTTTACTTACATATAAGTAATCAAATAAATGTTTCATAAAGAATTGCATTTTAACATATACAGTATAATCTGTGAGTCTAAGACATTAAAAACATTTTCACATTTTCTATAGATATTATCCATATGCACATTTACCTCTTTTTGAAATGTATTTGACAAGCAAATTTACACTTTACACGGTACATTGTTTCATACGAATAGAACAGAAAGATAACTTTCTCTTTAAAATTTAGCACATTGTTTGGTTGTATTAACCGAGTTATTTTAGGGACCTTCACACACTTTTATCTTGATTTTTTTAAATTTACGTATTTTTATTACAAAAACCCTTTTCACATCAAATATACAAACATTCCTTCATTATGTCTATCTAAATTTTTATAAATTACATATTTAATGTATTTATGTATATAAAATGTATCTCGATGTATTCACTAACTAACAAAATGTTCTAAAAACTTAGCTCCTATTTTAGTTTTATATTATACAAAATAGATACAATACATCTTAATGGGGAAGGTGGCATTTATGCATTACTCACACACATTCTAAAAATCGTATAGTTTACATTAGAGGGAAAACTGCGAAACAAGAAGATGCGGAGTTTGAATTAAATATTTAGAGCTTTTTGACAATTTGATCGAGTTGACTTATCGTAAAAACAAGTTTAAAATTACCAACATAGCACTTTTGACCTCAGTTCAGAAGAAATTTCTGAAAGAAAGAAGCAAGTGGCTATATTGTATACTGTAAACATACATACAATTTGTACAGAGCACTAGCATCATCGATATCATCAACTGAACTGCAGTCTGAGTCTGATATCAAGTTTCAATCTGAAAAAGCTATATGTTAGGTTACATACAGAAAAGTTTAATTAATTTTGCACAGCATGTTTCTTACCTAGTGATGAATAAAGCTAAAAAATCTTTATGTCTAAACGGAAGAAAAACTAACAAATTTTGAAGGTCGACAGGGTAAATTTTATTGGCTTCAATTGATTGTGACGTTTCTTTTTTTCAATTTAATAAGTCAGTAAATGCATGTATGTATATGTTCGTCAGTGAGATGCCAAGTAATAACAGATCACTGATGTTCGTTCTCAAGCAATAATTATACGGAAGACAAGTAATAAAATTACTACTGGAACCCTGAATTTCAAACCATGACCATGTACAACAGTATCAAATCATATTGTACTACTTACTGTAGCCGTTGTTTTACAGAAATTGCGTTGTGTATTGTTATAGGATGTAGGACCATATTTTCACAATCCTGCCAAAATGACGATTCAGACGTCTCTGCAGTGCAGTATTACAGTCAAATGTAT
This sequence comes from Entomobrya multifasciata, assembly GCA_034693345.1. Taxonomy (NCBI): domain Eukaryota; kingdom Metazoa; phylum Arthropoda; class Collembola; order Entomobryomorpha; family Entomobryidae; genus Entomobrya; species Entomobrya multifasciata. The sequence goes on along the minus strand of JAQFXM010000614.1, from coordinate 36,360 downwards.
TGAAAAAAACATGTTATTGTTTGTAATCCTGATTTCTGATAACTTTCCATTAAATTTTAATAGATAAAGAAATAAAATCTTGTCTGCGAAAAAAGAAAGCTTTCAACGGAAATCCTTCATCCAAAAATATACATATATAAAGTAAATTATATGGGACTGCTTTGTAGACAGTTTCTTTCTTTCTTTTTAGTTTTTTTTTTCATTTTTGCCAAAAAAAACTTTAATTTCGTGTTATCATGAAGGCCATAAAATGTAGCAAAGCATGGAATTTTGCTGGGTACTCTTCTATTGTAATACTTCGTCCTTCATTTGATTTCAGTTAAAAATAGCAAAGAAAAGGATTAGTTTTTTCATTCTTTTGTTAAAATTCATTTCATAACGAACAATAGATAATTGGGTTTGGGAGGTCGCCTACACATGTATCTCCTCATGCTACATTCCGTTACCCATATTATATGCTTGTTGGTCTGTTGGCAATGGTGTTGATTGCGGTTAAAAAGATCTCTTTTTTCTCTAGAGTCACTTTCATCCTATATTTTTGCGCTTAGGTACACGAAACTCACGCCTGTCTAACATCAAACTAGGCTGACTGTTAAAATCAGAATTTTTCTAGACAAGGGACGTTAAAAAAGACGTTACCACACAGAACTACGAATTTTTACTTTTATTTCGCAAAAAAATTATATTACTCCCTTGTCGCCAAGAATGATATCATGTTATGCTTACTCCTAAGCTTCATTAGAATGCATAAGATTGGGTCAAACCAGCTCACTATCAGTATAAGTTGAATTGAAACTGAAACAGGCATAAATATTCATATTTGTATGTAAATAATGTATGTATGTGTGTGTAGCTTAATCGTGGAATGGATAAATTTCAATGGTTGAGTAAAAATACTCATTCATTTGTAAAATGTTTTTTCCTTCATCGGTTCACTTTGATTTTCATGCGTTTTAGTTTTTTGTTGTTTTCTTCGGCGTATCGCACATCAAAAATGTGAGTTCTGCCCTGCAGATTTAAGAAAAAATCATAACTTTCCTTAAAAGTATAATCATAAAATATGCTAGTGAACGATATATTTTGTACACAGTGTTTTGACCTTAACCATAGGTCTAGCTTTCATTTATGCCGCAGGAATAGAGATAATATGCTCATTGTCGTAGGTTTTATTTAATTTTATACCTACTCAATCATGTATAAAAATTGCATGGTTGGAATATTATAAATTTGGCTGTGCGAAGACCCATGCCGAATTTCAAAAATTTAGATGTTTGTAATTTGCAATATTCATATATCTTAACTTTATCTTACATTAACTTAAATACCAATATATCCCATTGAAAAACGACATTTATGAAATCCCGTTGTCGTTTTCCAAATTTTACAAGTAAACTAATTACGAATGGGGTTGAATTTCAAGAAGTGCTAAACTACACGTTATTAAACAGTTTTTAAAATAATAATTAAGACTGTATAGTATATCTAAGTTAAAACCATACAATTTTTGATTGGAAATATTTTTACAGACAGGTATACGTACAATTGACTTCCGTGTGCGAGATCCATATCATTTACATTCCAAAATGTGTATGTGGTATATTCATTCAGAAGCGTTTACGCAAGCTTTGTGTTGCGTAAATACTGGAACATTTTTCGTTTTAAATTTACATTTCTCGCAGTGGTTGTAGAAGTTGGATCATATTTGAATCTTAATTTATTAAACACTGTACATTTAAAATAAAATATAGATGAAATTATTTCTTACTCTACCTCCACGATAATCTTTGTTGATGGGTGTTTGTGGATTGTTGTAGATGCTGAATTAGGAAAGAAGACGGAAATTGAAAAAATAAAAAGGGCATAACGAGGAACAATAAATTCACAGAGAGAAGTTGGACAGAAGCCTTAATTGTAAAACTGGACGATAAATGAGATGTATCTGAAACGCTATTATGGGACTTGCTATGACCTAGAAAACAGAAAAATTAAGCAATAAGTTAGTTTTCCTCCCAAATTAGAAGAAAGAACAATACATTGTAAACAAAATCATTGTAAAAAGAAATCATTTCTGGTAAAAATAATTTCAACTGAAGTGTAAACCAACACGTAAGTACCAAAACCAATATATGATGATGATTATTTGCAATACCTGATGGGTTTAGTCCCGCTTGATTCCCTGAAGATGACGACGATGATGAAGAGTCTTTTGACCCTAAGACGGAGGCTGAACGGGGTTTTTCCTCCTCGATCTGTTTCTCGTAAACTTGTTTGTATCTTGAGTAAACACTGGCTATACATTTTAGTTTGAGTCTTCCACCCCGAAAACTGTTAGCATCTGTGTCCATTTCCAAACTTGACTTCACCCAAAGTCCTCTCGTTCCATCTTCAAATACTGGGAATTCATTGACAAATTGATCTTTGACCTAAATTAAAACAGAAAATAGGGATTTTGTTACAACATAAACAACTTTTGCATTAATAGAGTTTGCTTGTACACATGTAAGCGTAGGCGGAAGTCGACAGGAAAGAAATTACATAAGATAAACAAGGATATTCCTAAAAAAGGAATTAGAGCGAAGTCCGGGGGAAGAGGGTTACCAATTCGGAGTAAAGGAACCATTCAAATTGTGAATCGTGAACCATGTAAACGTAATATTTCCGGTGCTGCAATTTGTAATGCAGTTTTATGCAACTTTGCAAACATGCATTAGAGTTCTTTTTAGTAAAAACGAAGTTGTTTCATTAATGTTTACTGAATTTGAACCAAGTACTTTTATTTGAAGTAGCTGAACATAATAAATATGTCTTATTTACTTACAAGCATATATGCATAGCATGTATCATACATTGCCTGTTCCAAGAAAAATTCATATTAAAAACTATTATTTACTACCATGTACTTTTTCGTCCAACTCAAAATAATATAGTTGCAAAGTTTTTTCATTGTTTTTGCACTTTCCGGACGAAAACAAATGATTATTGTTATACGTATCCTTTTATGCTCGCTCTGCTTCACTCAGATTTATAACGAAAGAAAAAAGATGAAACAATCTCGATTTTCTAGCTGAAATTTGTTCTCTCTAGCTTGACTTTACAATATTTACATTTTAGACTTTTCTTTACTATTTCCCAACACTTTCATCTTTTTCATAATCATTAACATGCTGTTCATCTAAGCAGCAAAGTGTAAATACCTACATATTTTATATTGCATAGCATATAAGACAACAAAAGACACTGAAAATGATGGATGTGTTATCTTCATTTTTACCGTACCTGATTCACAGTGAAACTAGCAAAGATGCGATTCTTTTTATTTAAACTATAAATGTACATCCATACATGCTTACATATGGATGTATGTAGTGTCTGTGAAAAATGTTGATATTGTCCATCACTCTTTCAACAGAAACAATACAGTGCGAGGGTGATATCAGATCCAAAAACTATATCAATATGTTACCGTTCATCCTGTATAGGATATATATTTTTCCACTTTCACATATATTTTCATAAAATATGTGAGTGCATGTCAAAATGATAGAGGAGGAAAAATGGAAATGTACAAAATGAAAGGCTGTTGAAGGATGAAGGCCGTTTGCCTGTGCTTGCGTTTTGCGGCGTTTCTCTTCAGTACTTCCAATTTCCATCGAGCAGGTATTTGTACGATAGTGTTGAATGGAAAAAGAAACTATCATCATCATACCATCATCTCACTTTTTGCTACCTTACATCACGTAGTATCCTGTAGCATGTGCGACTACAGAGGTATCAACGACTAACCAGTGCAATATTTGAAATTTCTGGAACAAAGCGACCAGCTAACAAGGCAAAAAGGAAAATAGTTGAATAGAGATACCAAGAAATCTGTAATAGACTCTTGGATGAATGATGTATGGGAATGGGACTCTCTTGGAAAACAATGCTGTCAAAAATCAAGTGAGCAGTGTACGCCCTTTGTCCGCTTTTTCGAAATTCTTACTGTTCAGTGGAAACTGGAAAAAACCAAAAAAATTGGACAAAACGTCCAAAATGGACAAAACCACGTGAACATGCTCTGTCCACTAGTAATGACTGAATATAACAGCGGTAAACTATAAAAAACTGACACATTTTCCTATCTAACTATGTCAACAGATTCAACCTACGTTAAAAACAAGCTGATTTCATGATTTTTTATTATTAAAAAATCGAAAACCTGTTTCTGTTTTATTTTTAAAATTATTTTACTAATACGATTAAAAATCGTAAAAACCTGCACAGGTATACTAATAAAGTAACACAGGCAAGTTGACTATCTGACGATGGACAAAGTTAAACGGAGGCGTTTGAGTAATGACGAGGATATCATTTCAGCGCTAGGTATGTTAAAAGTATTAGGTTACAAGTGCAAATTTAATCCGAATGTATCTTAAATATTAATTTACATTAGCTCAATTGTCATGTTTCAAAATTATTCTTTTAGGAATGAATACTCAGGAACTATTTGATAGCAAGGAATTAGATGGAGAAGATGCTACGTCCGTTCAAAGTGAAATGAGTGATGAAGACCTTGACTTGGATTTCAGCCAGCTAGATAAGCAAATGGATATGTTTGAAAAAACTTCTATCGTGATGCCGGTCGACCATGATTTGGAGACAATTGAAAGTACCGTGACAGATACGCCCAACGTGGAATCTAATGAAGGCTCAATAATTCATCAATTACTTAATACCAACCAAGAATGTGGTTCAACAAGCAGCGAGAATAAACCCCAAGCCCCAGGCAGAAATCCCGGTGGTAGAAATAAAACCAGTGTCTGGGCCAGTTTTGAAACGAAAAAGGATAATAATGGCAAAGTCATTTCCAATAAGTGTAAAAAATGTTGGAGACCCGTCAGTGCCAAAGCATGCAGAATGATGGATCACAAGAAAAAATGCAAGGGAAATTTAAAGACTCAAAGCTTTTTTGATGTAACTGTGCAGTCGAAAGACTTGCCTTGTTCATCAAAAGCAAAGAACCTTAAGTTTCCAAGCAAGGCAGAGATGGAAGAAGGAATGACAAACTGGACCATAAAACACAACACTGACTCGATAGCTGAAATGGATTCAGATATAGCCAAATTTATTTTCAGTGCAAATTTATCATTCGATACTGTAAAAAACCCGTTTCTGAAGAAAATTGTTCAGAAAGCCATGGGATCAAACTATCAATCGTCTACGCCCAAACGTATCAAAACAACTTTGCTTGACAAGTGCTACAACAAAGCTCGTCACTTGCAAATGCTGGATCTTAAAGGAAAGAAAGTTGTCATCGTTCAAGACGGCTGGTCAACAAATCAGAATGAATCAGTGATATCTCATTGTTTGCACACCGGAAATAAATCTGTGTTCTTCAATGCGGTTTCTACTGGAAATAGCCGCAAGGACTCAGGATACTGTTTAAAACTCTTGGAAGAAGCAATAGATTTGGCCGAAAAAACATTTGGATGTACAGTGGTTGGAGGTTGTACTGACAACTGCAACGTTATGAAAGCTATGCGCAATCAGGTCTGCGAGAAACGAAAGCTGTTGACATATAAGTGCAATGCGCATGTTTTTAACTTGTTGGGACAAGACATCACTGATGAAGACGTTATTGCACAAGTTGTATCAGTACAAAAATATTTTCGACTACACCATTTTGAAAGTGGGACACTGAAGAAGCTCAAGGGGAAACGACCAATGTTACCGGGGACTACGCGATGGAACAGTCAAGTTGATTGTCTTGATAATTATAAACAAAATCATTCAAAATATCTGGAAATATCACGCATGAACGAATCAGGAATACGCAAGGAACAACAATTGGCTAGTGCAATTGAGAATTCTATCCTCTATTCCAAGGTGACCGAATTGCACCAGCTTATGAAACCCATCGCCGCTTATCTTGATCGGGTATTGCAGCACAGACATTAGTTAATTCCAAGTACAGGCATGCAAACAGGATAATAAGTAACTTTGATTGTTTGATAATATTTTCAGGCCCAGGCAGAAGATTGCTCTCTAGCTGAAGCATTTCACATGTGGAAGAACCTTTGGGATAAACTAAAAACTACTGAACACAAAAACATGTACAACAAGCGGAGACAAGTTTGGTTTTCTAAATTTGCTGTAGCTGCTTATATGATGCATCCTAAATATAAAGGTCTGTTAATAATCGAACCGAGTAAAATCCAGGCTTACAAACAAGAAAAAAGAATCATGTACTAAATGATCAATTTATTATTACGCAAAGGTACCGGACTTACACGTGAGGAGGTTGATACCGGATTTGATTACTTAAACGAAGTTAGCCCAAAGTTAGTCGCCCTGGCTGCCAGCCAACAGGCCCAGGACTCAGATGTATTTCCTAAACATTTGCTTCTTTCAACTACATTTGATGAGATGAGTGCTCAATCTTGGTGGAAAGCAATGTCTAAATTAACAAACATAGACAAAGCATGTGTGGATTTCTGTGAAACCTTAATGATGCTCCCAGCAAGCTCTGCCTGCATTGAACGTTCTTTCTCTACCCTATCCGATATTGTTACCAAGAAGCGTAATCGTCTTAATGTGGATACTGCCCAAAAGCAATGCGTTGTAAACAGGAAGCTAACGCCAAAAGGTGAAGGTGTTTATGTCTCGGAGGACGAAGATGATGACATTATTACTATCGACTGAATTTTATTCAGTTGCTATCCTTTGTATCTAGTGTGTGCCTGTGTTGGTTTCCCGCTATACCTGTGCCACATTATAAATATTATATCTTTTGAATGAAAGACAATCAGTTGTATATTTAATCATAATTTGTTTCAGACTATAAAATTGAATGATTTAATTAAATTTGTTTCACTTTATTAAAACTTTATTTAACAATAACAACGTCATATATGAAATTAAATGTCTAAAAAATCATTAATATCATGGTCGTGATTACGAGACGAAACATTAGTTGTCTTCACTGTAGTGTATGTTTCAAACAGTTCCAAAGTATAAAAACAGTCTTGACAAGCATCGTGCACTCCATCCTGAATCTTGACTTTTTTGTAGTAAAAGTACAGTGATTTCATTGAAATAGGCTGGAAATTCGGCTCGCCTGTCTTCGTGTATGTTCCATTCCACTTTTTCCAGTGTTGATGCAAATCAAATACGTCGTAATCACTCATTGGAAGGTCCAAAGCCAAGAAATCACCAGCTCCAGCAACAGTTATTACTAGTTTCCCTCTTAGTACCTCATCCAACTCCACTTTGACTTGTTCCATATCCTTTCCGTCCTTCAGTGAATTTCGTCTGAATCTATTTATTCTTATTGTATGATTATTAACAATGAAAGAACCCGGTTTGTGAAAAACAGTAGCCTGAAAAAGTAAAAAAGGAAAAATTTAATTTTGATGTAAAATATATATGTATTTATCTTCATCGAACGTAAAAATGTAAATTATTTTGTAACTTACCCTGTACAACACTTCCCGGTCAGACATCCGTACAACAGCTACTGTTGCGGCCTTTACGATATGCCTTTTTCCACTCATTTCCGTTAGAGAGACCATTTCTGCATCTAATGCCACTATTCTATCCTTTTTGTAATGTTTCCACCATGGCGTCTCCTTTCCAGATGGCACAGGTAACTTGGAGCACACAGGCACATCTGGAGGATTTTCTCTGCGGAGTCGCTTCTCATTTTCTAGCCGCTTCTCATTTTCTAACCGCAAGGCATTTTTCTTCCGTTTGCGCGAATGCTCAATCAAGCGTTGAACTCCCTTAACTTCCTCCAAAGGTACACTATCCAACGCACTCCGCAAAAAGTGGAACCTTTCCTCATTACTTGTTGTAGCTAACCAAGTAAAAATATCATTCTATAAAGCAAATAAAAATTCAATATCGTTAATGCATTCCTTTACTTCATCATCTCTTCAATTTAATATCAGATTTTATTAAAATACTTAAGTATTTAATTAAAATTACGTGTGGGTTATTGGTCCGTGTTTGGGTATCCATTGGAATGGATCAGCTGTTGGCTTCACTGCACTGGAAACACAATTGAGGTAATGAGGTGATGTCCCTTGGGAATGATTTGATATTGGGGAATTGTCGTATTCTCTGGTCTTCTTCCTACGGTTCTTCGTACGCTTCACTTGATGATTTGAAAATTTGGTGTTTAAAAGAAAAATTATCATTAATCACTCTTGCTTAAAACGAATCACTAAAATCAGGGATTTATATTGTGTGCCTGTGCTATTAAATTATGCCTGTGCCACATTTCTTACCTTCAAAATGATTACCACCTTAAATGTTTGCTATTCAAAAAAATCCAAAATCTCTACACAAAATATTTTACATTTTAAAATGTAAATGCATTGTGACGTTGCCTGTGTAGTGTTGGTTGGGTTTTTGGCTTGTTTACTTTAAAGCCTTGCTTTAAAGTGTTTTGCTTTAAAGCCTTGCTTTAAAGTGTTTTGCTTTTCAAATCAACTTTGATCGCGCTTATGGTACATTCTCTATTCACTGGTTTCACAATGCCCCATTCTTACAGGGTTACAACTTTTGTCCAGTACTGTCCATTGTCCACGTCTAAAACTATGGAAATTTCCATAGTGGACAAAACTGAACATGTTCATTTCAGACGGACGGGCGTACACTGCAAGTGAGTCAAAAATGAGAGAAACATTTCTTTCAGCACACGTATCTAGTTGATAGTTTTTTCTTTTCTCTCTCAAAAAGTACATACAAACAGCAATGCTTTACGCAATTCGTGTAAAAACGTATTCTTTCAACGTACACACAAGTTCACCTTTTGTTCCACTTTATTGTTGGACTTGTGATGTACATGTGTGGGATCAAAGCTTTCTAAGCTAACTTACTCGAAATCTACTATTAACTTGTATGTGTATGGATTTAAAACACAGAATTTTTTATCCAGCTTACACTCAGAGTATTAGCCAGTTACACCCTTATTTTTATACATCTCTTCTAATCCTATAATTTTGCGTTACATTTCAACATCCGCTTGAACATTTCACATTTTTCTAGGCCAACTTTTACATTATTACCACTTTTTACTCATACTGTGAAAAGTATGTCTCACTTCTGTGAGAAAAAGAGACCAAGAGAAAGCAAGAGAGAAAGTGAAAAGTGTATGAGTGAACAAAGCAATCCAATCTAACTAACTCATATCTTTAGCAGAAGTAGTATCTGTGACTTCTTTCTTTTTCTCTCTCTTTCTCTTTCCGCTTTCACTTGGGCCCAAGAGAAAAAATCTCTGAGGAACTTGCTGAAATATTGGATAGCTTACCTTTTCTTGTTACCGTTATGCTTGTGGTGTGTATACCTATGTAATGTTTTAGCGTAGCAACATTATTTTCTTTATTGGCCTCAAAACATTGTCCTTTCACTATCTTTTGGATAGTATGAATGTGTATATACGTGTAAACAGGCAAGGAGGAAAGTCTATATCAGTATAGTAGGGCACTAGAAGTTGTAGATGAGCATGTATCACTTAAGGGATGAAGATGACATTAGCCCTCAAAACTTTTAGCAGATGGAAGAGTGGAGAAGATAACGTGATGATGTTACTGATACCCAAAAAAATTAGACTGTTTTCGAAAATCAACATTGTATTGTATGTATTGGTTATACGTGTACATATTTATATCGAATACCAAAATAGCAGTCTTTGTTCGCGTATTACATTTCCCCAATTCAAATATATTTTGTTGGCTTATGTTTTGTCTTGCCTGTCCTTTTTCCTTGAATTTTTCAACGTGTACATAATTTATAATGGTTGTGCAACTTCCATACTCCGCTTTGCTTTGCTTCCTAACTAATTAATTCTCTAAACAATTTACTAGGTCAAAAATAACAAATTATACTAATATGTGACATTTGAACAAGGTTTTCAAAAGCTCATGAATAAATCATCGCTTTATCTATATGTACAAATTGTAGCGTTAATTTTTTATTATTTCCTTTAATGGTGTGTGCCCAGAATTCATGTCTGTAATACTTCCTTCCTCTTGAAGCTAGAAGCGACATTTAAAAAGTAATATTCAAGTGACATTGACACTATCCATTGTAATGGGTTCTCACACGGGGCATCACTAGGTTAGTAGTGTATGTTGTGTTGTTTGCCACCTTTTTGTACATACCTATTCAACCTCTGGCTTGAATTTTCATTAAGGCCGCTTGTAAGTTGTAAATGTACTCATTTAAATGATCTCTTCATTCATATTCATATATATATATAATCTCGGAAAGTATTTAACTAAACAAGGAAAGAAAATTTAATTTCAAAAAGCCTTAGAAAAACGTACAAAGGAAATTTACCAGTGTAATTATAGCTTACTGATATGGCATATATATACATATAAGTATACATATATGCACGAATATCATATCGTAATGATATGGATGTTCATTTAGTATGTTTACGTTCTAGCCTGATCTAATTTATTTGCATACTTTCAAATATTTATTATTGACAAAGTCAACAATCATCAATTATGACAGGTGCACTTAAATAAATGTAACATTTGGTCTTATAAAGCCTGTTTTGTGTTGCATGAAAATTAAGTGGATTTTTTTATCCACAACTATTATAGAGTATATATACTCACTACTTACTGGCCTCCTTTTCGAAAGACAAGATGTGATGCTTGAAGTGAAGTTGATGTTTACTTATTAAGAACATCAAAATAAGTTATTTCATAGAAAAGTTAGTTTTCTAAAAGGAAACAACGACAGGGGAGGGACCACGAATGCTCAAGCAGTAGTGCATATACTCCTAATTTCATGTTTAGTCATGTTGATAGGTATTTTTCATGCATCGTAAATCAAAAAATATGTATTTTTGAACAAATGTGCATTTCGTTTAAGTAATTGGATTGAACGTAATATGCATTTTGAATGGTACACGCATCAACATCAAAGCATAATCATAATAGTGTATTTTTTGACTCGTTGACAGAAACTAGGTTTAGTAAGACAAGTTTCGGCTTTTCTGATACAATTCATGAGCGCATGATGCTCAAAGTGAAGCGTCCCACATAAAATTCGACACATTAGAAATTGTGCCCCAGATATTCTCTAGATCTTAACTAGTATTGCCCACTCGTGCATTCAATGCATTTTTGTACTACTGGTTGTTAAAATAATCTTACGGACCGCCGTAGCTTTGAATTCCAAAATCCCAACAGATTTCGGCTACACACAAATCGGTTATCGGTTTGCCACGATCATTTCTGTATATTTCAATCAAAAGCTTTCACCCACCGTGATTTCCATAACTTGACATCTTAAAAGAATTTTCGACAGCAGCTAACTACGCTACAAAAAAAATTAAACAAAAACAAACTTTCATTTCCTTCACTATTTCCCGATAAATCCCACATTTTGGTTCTAAAAGTTGAAAATCTTGGTAAATGATAAGACTTTTGGACAAACTCATTTCGTTATCAATTAATTCCTGGGTATTGGGTATACATGTACAATTTATTTGTATTCAATTCTTAACATAAATTTTAAATGGTAATTTGTACTCCTGTTATATACAAATGTTTGTATGCACACTCACTACCATAAACAGGTATGTGATTAGGAAAAAATGCAACAAAGTGTAGGAAAATTAAACAAGACTCCATAAATCCCCGCGGCGAAAAGTTTACAAACTTTAATCTGGAATGAAACGTTTGCCTATAAGTTTACAAAATCACTAAGCTAAACCGGGAATTTAGGAATATCGAATTGCAAATCTCATTTGATTTATTTCTAATTTTATTTATCACTTTTTAGGCTCAGGGATAAGTTTCACATCGCTTCAGGTCATAAAAATTTGCTAATTAGGAAAGTTTCAAGGAATTTCTGAAAAGTAATTTCCTATTCTGCTAATATGTAAACCAAAAGCAAAAAAAAACTTTGAATATATAACCTTCTAAATGACATGTTATAAGAAAACTAAAAAAATAAATGAATTTTTGTATGTTTGGTGGCACTCCGATTCTCTTTGAATATATCAATATGCTTACAAATATATGCCCACGTTCTACCTCTCTATTTCTTGTTCACAAACAACTTGAGCAAATAAAAATTCAATACCATGAGACAACATAGGAAAAGGAAGGAAAATTTTCTAATTTTATATAAATTTGCTTATGCTTTCACTTAAAGTAGAATCGAAGGAGCAAAATGTATTCCGACTTATTCTCTTTTTCTGTGTGTTCACTTTCCTCTCGGTAATGGCTTTTCAATTCAAGAGAAGAGAGATGACCATCTTTCTTCTTCGCAAACAAGTAAAAGCAAATCTCACTGTAAAGATAAGACTTTTGTACACATATTTCTCTCACTCCCTCTCTTTTCTTTAACTTGGGTAAGCACATAGACACATTTCACAATACATTTTAAGGGAATCGAGTCGAGTTGATTGCAACGCAAAAGCCACAACATTTGTACTTTCAGTTCATCTCAAAGCTCCCACATCTCTGGGAATTTTCTCTTTTTTGTTTACTTAAGCCTAAGGTTCACTCGTAAACATTATAAAGTGTGTCTTGGCAGTTTTTCTTTGCCACTTTCTCTCCTTCTTTCAAACATAACATATTTCTCTCTTTTTCTCTCCCTTACTTTGCTCTCTTTACTTTGTTGTATTTTCCTACATGTGCAACAACATATGAAAAGATTTTTTGCTTTTGCCTCTTAGACTGGAGGTCTTGGATGATGTAAGAAGCCCATTATTAAAAGTTAAAAAACCTACAGTGAGCACCCTGTACATACACAGAGAAAGCTAGTTCCAACAATAAGGAGTCAAGACATATCTAGCTTTTCCTTCTTACGCAAAATAAGTGGCCTTGATACTTTATCATTGCTTTTTCTGCTACTTTCTTTGTGAGCCCATCAACGAAAAAGGAGAACGAAGATGAAAAAATGGGAACAAGAAGTTTTATTTACTGAAAGAAGGGCTCGCCAAGATTTAAGATAGCTGCTTTTCACTTCTTGTCTGTGGTCTTTGAGAAGTCGTATAGAGGGAGATGCACTTTTCCCAATGTTATCCGTATGACACATATTAGCAGCCATATCATATTCACAATGTATCTAAAAGCCGAAAAAGTCGAATAAGGTGCTTTTACATGTGAAATAATAACATACCAAAAATATATATGTAGACACTTGGCCAAGTACTTTTTTCCTTCTCAACTTCAAAAACTTGTAACTTATTATTAAGCCAAAATGTAAAGAAAAGAAACGAGTTACGAAAGGAATCGTATGAATTTTTGGTCTTACTTTTACAAAAGTTAATTTCACTCTTTTTTAAGATATACGTAGCTTGTTTAACCAACTTTCTCGACTGTACCAATAATACTGTGCTTTATGTGTATAACTTGCGTAGGTGGTAAGATGTCAAAGAATACTTTGTACTTCGTCTTTGCCCTTAATGTGTGAAGACTACGGTATAATATTGATTTAGCAGTACTTAATTCATAAAATTTAGCCTATGCTTGTATTCCAATCTCCGTTTCTAAAATATTTCTTAGAATTGTCCCACTTTCTTTTCAATATACAGCTCATGATTATTTTTAAAAAATCATTCGTGTAAATATATTTAACATTTAGCATACAGATGAAAGTACGCAGCACAGTTGCAATATCCTTACAAGTTTTAAAAATAAATGCCAATTAAGGCTTCATTATAAAATTCTAGTTGTTTGCGATATAACTTTTACGTTCACAAGAAAGTTTGCAACTACGTGTTTCTATTTTTTTGAACATATTTTAATACAAAAAACTGACAAAGTTTTTCAAATCAAACAGCCGTATTGTTTACTTTCTTTCCCGATAAACAAAGGCAGGAAGTTTTTGAAAAATTGGAATTTTTATTCGACATCGAATACACCACGACAAGACCACATGGGAAATCCCATACATGCACCCCATGATTTGATACGTGCGCGGATCCGAGTTTTACCGTGTGTCCATTGCGATATAGATTTTTGAAATATGTACTATAGTACAGTTTCATGGATTCATAACTCTCTTTAGTGCATCAACTTTTACTTTCATCAAAGAGTAAATATCATAACAGAACCCGTAGCAGTTCTCTGCAGGCTGGCACCCCATTATCATTCTCAACATTCTCTAAAAAATAATAAGAAAAATGAAGCGTATCGTATATGCGAGTGAAAGTTATTGAGTACACACACATACTCACGTCGTCCAACACAATATTGAGCAGTTCATTCGTAGAAACGGAACAATTCCCAATTTGTCAAGTCATCTTGAAATAAAAATACATAAAGAATGAATTTTTCATTTTCCTTTTTTTGTTTATTCAAAGTAATAATGTGCTATGGTGCATCTTTGAAAATATACACACACAGACCAAAACAATGCATACATACAGTTTATTGTTATTTGCTCAGCAGATGTTTTGCAATAAGTTATCATGAAAGGAAAAAGGTATACCACATGCACTCTTATTACCTATATATTTACATGTGGCAGCCCGTACTATATTGCATAGTCAAAGATAGAAACGCTTCAGGAATCTGGTTGAAAATATGCGCAATATGTAATTGGAATAGGAATATATCTATATATGATGAACATATTCATGTATTAAAGCAATCTCATCACGAGGTTTTGTGGGGTGGTACAGGAGGTACGGATAGACAGAAAACAACAGAAAGGAACTGAAAATTTTAGTACATCATGCAATCTCAAACCACCTTATTTCCTGAATGGTCTTTGTCGTACCTAAGCTCGAACAAACATCCGACCATATTTTTTGGGTTTCATGAGTTTCATAAATATAACATTGCAATTTTACTGTTTCGTGCTATCATATCATCTGTAAGAACAGTTTACCCTTCTAGTTTGCATTTACCTCACTACCAAACAACATAACACTCAAAAAAGGTATGGGTTATTGTGCAAGAAGATGAGTTTGACAAAAAGAAAAGATATATAGTGTGATGTGCATTGTTGTCAATAAAATGCCATGAGACAAAGAATACTGTTATGCTGTATTGCCTCCAGTCCAGACGAGTCGTTGTCCTACAACATCTCTTCAAAATCTCTCGCATCATGAATGCATCTATGTATGTATTTCTGGGAAAATTTAAAGCGAAAGAAACAGTTATACTTTACAACGCAGTACACATGTACAATATTGCATGGTCTATGATGAGAATATCTTTTCTCCCCATCCTTTGCTTTCAACCTATTACAAAAAGTACCCCATCCCATGAAACTTTTTTTTTACCTATTCACATTCTTTCAAAATATTGTCAATTTTGTCTTTGTGTGCGAAGTATGCATTATTATTACTTGCACACCATGTATGTGTGATAACACAAAAGCCAGAAAGCATGTATTACTAAGTATGTAGCATATACACATATTTCCTCAAGCCAATCTACAAGCCATATTTTCTCTACTTTTTTTCTCTCCCTCTCTCTCTTCGAATACTTTCATTTTGAAATGGAAACCTGATGTCGCAACGGGAAATGAATATGTACCTATATATCTGTAGCATTCATATTTACGTGTTCCATAAAATAAATATTTGTGTGAGAGATGCATAGAGTTTTCAACAACAACAAGTTAAACATGGACCCGTCGTCCTTAGTCATCTCAACGATGAAAAGGGATATATGCATTTCTCTCACTCTACTACCACCATAATTTTAAATGGAAAATACACACACTATGACATTTCTTACTTGGCTCACATGTTTGTTTGTACTAGCTACTGTACGACAATGTCCACAGGAAAAGTTTTTTCCGTCAACAATTGCAAGAAATGCTGAAGTTAAAGAATTTTAAAAAGAAACGAGAAATATTTAAAGTAGAAATTGAAATTGTAGTTTTTGTCATTTCATTTCTCTCATATTTTTCTTTATATTACAACGTGAACACATATTGGAGACTCGATACGGGCCCCTTTTCATCCAAAACATACATTTAAGCAAACAAATGTTGGAAATTGCATGTTTAGTAGCGGCATAATGGAATAGCATGTTAGTTTACATCGGAGCATAATAATATACATAAATCCAATAGGATTTTCCCGGAGGTCCTTCCACAACTTTTCCAATTCAAGTGGTCACTCAACCGAAATGAGTTGAGGAAAAGAAGAAAAAAGGAGGCAAACCAGTAAGACATGGAAAGCATGAGTTTACAAAGGACGGATAAAAAAGAAGAAGGATAGGAATGAATAAGATTCGAAATATTTTTACTATTTTCCTTCTTTCATTCCAAATGACTACTGCCTTTGCCATAATAACACTACTTCTGCCATACAATGTGGTGATATGTACCCGAACACACGAAAAGCGGAGAAGGCGGATGATGACGATGGTGATGGGAACAAAAACCTTCAAAGGAATTCATATTACCTAAGTGCATGCCCATAAAGTACAAAATGGTCTTGAAAGCTCGTATTTGTCCAACTAAGACCCAAAAATATTTCATCACGGCCGTCATCATCATGATTATCATGATTTTTCTTGCTAGAATTGCTAAGAAGAAAACAAGAAGAGATGAGGGTAACACTGATGCAGCACACAGGACTATATGCTCAGTGGAAAGTGACGTTACCAGACAAAAACCTCTTGTCCCTCAACATAAGAAAAAAGTGTATATATATAACAGAGTGAAAAGGGAAGAAGAAGAAAGAAAAGAAGAAAAATACTCGCTGGTATGAAAAGCGAAGTTGCAAAAAAAGATCTATTCTTTAGCTTTTCCCCTTACTCTTTTTTCTTCTCGCTTGGAAAATCGTTCCAAGTGAAATACACTCATAATATAAATGTTATCATTACACTCCCATTATTATTATAACGTTGTGACCAGTAAAAGAAAGTAAAAGTAGAGAATAGGTATAACTCTTCATGTACACTAAAATATATGCAGTTTGTAATATAGACACATACACATTATCATCGTGATGACGGTTTGTTTTTTTATTATTCACATCTTTATTTTCTTCAGAAAAATAGAAAAAGGCCACTGGTGCATGCCCTTGCCTTGCCTAGTTGCTCATAAGAAGGGCAAGCAAAGGAGGGAAGGGTTTAAAAGGAACTGAACCAGATAGCATAAAATATAGATTATTATGCTTCTATACCACCACACAAAAGAAGTGAGAGCGCCCACAATTCCATTTAAAAAAAGAAAGTATAAACATTTTTTCTACATACCATTATCATAACAGGCATATTTTATACCTTATAAACCACGCAGTGGTGACACGGCTGCCAGTTACAATAAAAAATAAAAATTTGGTTTAAGAAAACCATCTTTTTTATATACACAATATAAAAGCGTATCTGTAAAAATTCTTTTTTCACTATATACTGTTTTTTTGTATGCATGCGTAATGTGTTCTCCTTCTTAACAAAAAAAAGTATAGCGAGCAGGCAAGACAGACGATGATGCTATTTGCTAACATAACAGATACATACTTTTCCTTAGTAAAGTTGGAGAAAAAGAATTGTTTTGTGTGTATAGTTTTCATCCAATTTCCCTTCCATTTCTCATACAGCAGATTTTTATATAGGACAACCCAGTAACTGGGAACAATATATCTTTTTTTCTTTCTTTCATCCCTTTTCTCCTCCGCAAAAATGGAAGAAAAGTCAACTCATTGGAACACAGAGACGCAAAAGCAACAACAGACAAAACTTTGGCATTTTTGTGTGTATCGTGGCATGGCATGACATGCATAGTGGCAATGGCTTTTTTTGTGGCTGTGAGCACGTACAAATCAGCACATATTGTAAAATATACGCAGCTTATACAGTAGCAATGAAAGAGAATCTAATACAATGTGCAATACACAATAGAATCTCGAAAGAGATCATTGTACTGCAGTGTGAGCGTGAGTTTGGCATCATCATCAACACATTATTTGAAGAAAAAAGTCGTAGAAAGAAATCAAAAGCAAGAAGTAAAGAGAGCAAAAATATATATTGTATTGTTTTCTATACCATGCCATAGCCACAAAACCGTCGTTCTCATTACTATTATCATATTTGATCGTAGTGACTAAGTATAAATGTACCGCTATGCTTTTTGGTTATTATTCAGTTAGTAGAAAAAAGCATAAATTGTACAGTGACACAGTAGCGAAAATGTATTACACTATTTTGTTTGGCGTGTAGTTCTCAGTTGTTCAATACTATTCCCTTAGCTGTTACCTCATGGGCATCAGCAAAAAATAGTGAAACCATGAATGATACAAATCATCACACGCAGAATGAAATGGATGGAAGCACGGAATCCTTTTTTTTGCATTTTTCTTCGTGCATTTTCTTCAAGAACTGCACACATTTTTATTTACAGAAAACCAGAGAAGTAGGTGAAAAGCTAGCGTATAAAAATAAAAATATAATATTAGTACATGTACTTAACCAGACAACTTGGTTTTCACTTGAGAAAGGATGCTTGAGTAGAGTATTGTAATTCACTTGACTGAACACATATCATATTATTCATATTAGCCTTCCAGCAATAGTTTTCTAAAAAAAGATGAAAGCTTTTCTATGTGAAAAAGAAAAATGAAAAGAATTATTTGTTCTGGTGATGATGACACGATATGCATGATGCACGCATGCATGAATCAAAATATGTAACGCTGTACCATTGTATGGGGTGTCCTGGTTTAAACTGATAAAAATAGTTCAACAGTACATTTTACTTAATATCTTCTTATTTAGCTACCATAACATGCATCGGAATAGTGGCATAAATAGAAATATACAGGAGGAAATGCTCGAGCATATTTGAATGAAATCTAGAAATCGAAAAAGCCAACACATTCGGTTCGTACACGAGAAGGTTCATTCATATATTTGCATTTGGAATAACTTTCATTTAAAGAAGAAAGGGTTAGCTGAATCCAAACATGGAAAAATGTGGATAGCAGCACATAGTCAAGATAAAAGCCCTAAGTTGGATGAAAAAAGAATAAAAATATTAAGAATGAAGTAACGCATAAATCTACATAGAATATTATATATGAAGGTAACGATAATAACAAGAATGAATGAGCAAAGTGCACGGATGCAAGAATTACGGTTTCCTGTTCACTACCAAAAATGCCTCCACACAAAGCGGATAAATATTTGGGCGGTTTGAATCTTGCTTGGATGTTGCTTTAACAATAAATAAATGTATACCATGTAATTTAGGGAAGTAGTTCAGTATATATGCTATGTGATATAGATTTTTTCAATGTGTTATGTCCAATATTGCGTATAAGTTGACTATTACATGCACCACACACATTCAAACACAATGCGGGACGACGCTGTTGATGTGGATTCCATTCCTCCTTCTTATGAAGCCCATATTTCACTCAAAAATAGTAATTAGTCTAAGCCTCTTCCTTTGGCCCCTCCTTCTTTCCTGCTGGAAGAGTTCGAAGAAAAGCAACCAAGACATGAAATTATATTAACCCCGCACTCCAAAAGCATATTTATTCAGCAAAAAGAACATATTATTTCTGTAAGCACATTTCCTGCATTACTCCTTGTACGTGTGCCTGTCTCTCTGTGCGTAGCATATGATCCTGTAGTGAACAAACAAGCATGAAAAAGCCCACATTCTTTCCTACTAAACGAATATTACATACATTTCTCTCATTTTCTTACGAAAACAAACTGGTGGATTTTACGTCCTACTTACCCACTCCATTCCGTGTGCACAACTATCTTATACACACGAGTTTTTCTCATTTCCTTACTCTATTTTTTCTTCTTCTTAGAATCGCTCTCGGAGTAGTTCTGTATTTTCATCTCTTTTACTTTCTGGAGTAAAACTTTTATCTGCTTGTGTGAGGAGGGAAAGAAGAAGTAACTTTATGTTGTGTACCACGTAAACGAGTTCATAAATGTATTTGTATATTGAAGAAAAAATGATGATGATTTTCTACGATAGAGAGAAAGAGAGAATGCAAGAATATTAATGACTGTAATAGAGTGTGTTTCTGCTTGCTGTTGACTGTGCTGCTGACTACTGTAAAATTAAACTAAACTGTGAAAGAAATAAAGCGTAAACACACTACTCTTACGTATGATGATTATGCTTTCTCTCTCTCTGCAATAAAGTACGCAATAAGGGGAATGGAGGAGAAAACCCTTTATTACTTCTTCTCAGCATATTACATTCATATTTTTCCTTTCCACTGTTTTATTACTCATCATTTCTCCCTTTTTTCTGCAACTGCTAATATCTCCCTATTGGATAGAGCATATCCGTCGTCATTATTCATTAGGATGACTACTTTCACCGTAATGTTTCAAACAAATGAGTCCACCCAGGCATGCTAATATTGCACAGAAGTTTCATTTTGGTACACTTTCCAAATCAGTTACGCTTCATAATATGGATATTATTCCAAGCTACCACTATCACATGAGGGTGGAGTGAGTACTATAGCACAGTTTGTTGAAAGAGAAAACGATTTGATATTCTGCGCAATTTTGTGTCATTATTTAAAGAAATACAAGGACAGTCAGTTTATTCCACAAGTTGTATTGCTTCAGCTCACTGATCATCTTTTATTATTCCAAAGGAATATACATACATAAATACATAGGTACTCCATATTTTCTCTAATAATATTGCAGTAGATAAAGGTAGAAAGTTGTTTTGAAAATTTTGTTCCCGTTTTCTAAATAGAAATTAGGTTTGATCGACCTTGTAATTTCTAGTAAAAATACAATACAAATGTTTGATAAAACACATTTGCAAATTTAATAAAAGGTAAAGAAGCAATGAAACTTTTAAAAATTCTTCTCTATCACTGAACACATTTCATTAAATTAATGTAATTTTACATTATTATCACTTTTGCTTTTCAACTATATAGAACTACCACTGAATCTATTCATTGGTAAACAAAATTTGTTTTCTAATCAACCTTGTATACTCATAGTCTAGTCTTTGAATTCCAGTTCCAAGGGCAAAACATTTTGCTGTTCCAACACCTCTGTCATTTTGCAAATATTCACTCTCCTTGTTTTTCTCCATCTTTTTGAATGTCATGTGCTAAAAATATAACATACATGTCGTAACACTCAAATGTTAAACATTCATGTACTATGGATATGATGACGTCCAAGACTACACCTTTTATTGTAAAATCGTTGAGTATGCAACATGGAAAACGTAGTTTCAACTTGGTACCCTACTGTTTTGGTAAAATAATCTTGAACGAAAGTTGTTTTCATTCCATATGATAGTAGCTGTGTTTATAAAGTATTTTACACCCCTTTCTATTGCCGATAAGATGTACCTAGCTGTTGTCTACATATGCATATTGTTGTGACTTTCGCGAAAGTAAGTTTTTAATAATACCCGTTCCATTTTTAGAAAATAAAAAATAATTAGACGCATGTACAACACATCGTTAGTCGTCATATGGTTTGTACGTGCAACCTCATTTCTTCCTGTCGTCTCTTTATTATTAATATTATGCATTCCATACTTTCCTTGATCTCATTTATATTATAGCTGACTGCATACACATTAAAACGTGTTCACAATGAGCATCCAAAATGTACAAGTTGACAACAAAGAGAAAATGGAATGGCCATCTCAATGTTGATAAAAATGTGCGATCCTCAAAATGGGATTGAAATATATATTTTTACGTTTGCAAATGGCTCTGTAAATGTGGATATAAATAAGTGTACGACGACAAAGAGGACGAGGGAAGACTATTTCATTTTATTTTCCTGAATTCCTACTCAGTATGTGTGTAATTTTTACATTTTATATAACATTAACATTATTATGGCTAACATTCTTTTGTTTCAAGGAAAAAATTGAACTAGCCGAACTTGTAATACATTCCATCTCTACAACTTTTATTTCATCTAGTGTAAAAAAAACTTCTGTAGAAAAAAATGTTTGTATCATAGATAGTTGCGATTGCGTATCCTTATATTGAAGTAAAATGCGAAACACTAAAATGTAAAGTGTTTATTTTTTGCACAAAATGTTCATGCGAAGTAACTGTTACAAGTTATCTGCGACTCTGTGTACATTTCTTATCAATATATGATGGTGCCAGCTAAAAAATGCGAATCTTTGAAATAGCTGCGTTGGGAAATGGAAATAGCTTTTGCTTCTCTCTCTCTTGCTCTTGATGGAAAGTACGTGTGTGATGAGACAATTTGTAGTACACGGCTAATGTGGAAAGAATTGTGCCGCTGGATGGTGTATTATTACTAGTAGAACAGTTTTATTTTAATGCTTGTTAGATGCATGAGCAGCCGGAAACAATACTTTTACATAATGCCATTATGTTATACAAGATAGACATAAACACGAGAAAACTGCTTATTTGAATGGGCATACATTATATTCGATATATTCAAGTTTGCAAAACTCAAAAAGTCAAGTTTCTTGCATCGCCCCAGCTAATTCAGATCTCATGCCCTTGCAAAGATAGTCGATATTTTTTGCGCAGCTCAAACAGCGTGGATATACGGAACGTATACAAATATCCTCACGTAATTTTGAAATTTTGCTGCCAATGCCATTAACTTACCAAAGAGTGCAAATGTTTTTTTGCTGTGAATGAGATGTGCCTGTCTGGAAACAATAACAATCACTACAATTCAACACGAGTTTTCACATACGTACGTACGCCTTTTTCTTCAATTTCTATCATTGCATTAATGTGCCATTATGGGTATCAAAGTGCTTGATGCACTATATATGCAAAAATTACATTTTCCTCAACTGTCTCTACATATTCAATACTATGTGCATTTCGTTTGCAATATTAATGCAATAGAAAACCATGGCCTTGCCAAAAGTCGTTAAACAGGAAAAGGATCGCAGTTCTATTTTACTTTTTCCGTTTGTATGCAAATTGTAATGAACGTGTAATAATATAAATACACATTTCCGTCCCGTTTAACTACATATCTCACTCTCTTCCTTCCTTTCCACTCTATCTGCATCTCCTTTAGTTTCCCCCATTATCTAGAGCTTTCCACTTTACCAATTTTCATCTTATTGTGTTTCTTCACATAGCAAAAATTGCCTTAATGTTTGATTCTAGCATATTTGTAAAAATACCGGGTGTATTATTCATTTCAACATGAAACATCCGTATCCTATTCAGTTTGTTCTATTTTACACAAAAAATAGAACACGTACATAAACATTACGGAGACACGGAATAAAATTAAATGTGTTTTTTGCTGTCATAATGATTTTCCCTGATTGAGGTGAAAACAAACTGAAACCACAAGGTACTTTTTAATGAAGCAACAAAAATAAGTATATCTTCTTTGGCTACACTTTCTTCTTTCATGTCACTAATTTTTCTTTTCCACTGGCAGCAGCAGAAAGGCACAACTTTCAAATGAAAATACGATTAAATGTGGGTAAGAAAAACAGGAAAACAGTTCTAAAGAAAAAATAACTACAAAATAAAAGAAACGGAGGAAATTAGTGGAAAGAAAGTTATATCTGAGAACAGAGCAGGTGTAGACCGTTGTGCCCAGAGTTTTGTTATGTTTTCACCGCATCATCATCATGATCATCAAGAGAACTTGACAGCAATGGTTCCCTCTTTTTGTTTTTCTTAATGTACGTATAAATGAGTTCATAGCGAAGATAACATTACAATAAATCTTCAATTCGCTCAGTTAGTTAGGAAAAGAGAAGGAGAGAATAGGAGATAGTGTTGGTGTAGTAGTGGCTACAAAGTAGTATGGCAAGGAGTCTGTTGGGAGAAATAAGTAAGTGCGTACAGACAATCAACGGTTTGTTCTGGTTGGTGTCACTAAACGTGACTTTCACACGCACAAACAATACACTATAAACAGTAGTGGAACAAATGGAGACACGAAACAGAAAACATTTTTAGTCCACAACTGCAATAATATATACTATTTTCCACAGACTTTAATTCTAAAATGAATGACAGTAATGTGAAGAGACAAGAGTAGTAAAAAGCTGAGAGAGAACTTTGAAGTGAAAGTGAGCACATTTTTTCTCTCTTCTTTTTACAACAAAACTGCCTGCTTGCTATACTACAACAATGAGATTTACTTCTTGTATTATATGTGATATTTGCTTCTCGTGTGATGATACTTTTTCTGAGGGTTTTATCCTGTAACACTCATTTTGGATGTCTTCTCTGTGTACATTAATAACTTTTCCCTTTCTGCCTTTGTTTCTCAAAAATAAAACTTTTATTAGTAAGTTTCCTGTTTCATTTTGAGTCTATGACTGTGTGTGCATGCCTGAATAGAGAGAAAGCGGCTCAAATTAGCACATCAAAAATTTAACATTAAACTTCCATTTACGGCTTAATTTCTCGCTGGGATTTTAATGTAGCTTGAGGGTTTTATGTGGGAAGTACTTAATGAGAAACTTCTCCCTTTGCTCCTCTTTCTATATGAAAAAAGCCTGCTGTATATTTACTTACTTAACTCTCTAATATGTTCAGCCACTTTTCTTCCTGTGATTTCTCCACTGCGTACATAGAAAAACAGAACATTTTCATATATCAAACAAAGTAGTACAGATAACTTACACAAAAATAAAATGTTGCGTCGTCAGTCGAGAAGCTTCCATGAACTACACGACAATAATGTCACACAAAGAGTGGTAAAATTCAAGTGAAGTGCACAACGATTCAAACAAAACTGTTTTATGTACAGTACTAATTTTATTTCAACAAAATTGCATTATAACTTTCAAAGTTCTTCTACTCTAACTACACATGTACACGACCATATTACATACTACTTGTTTTCAAACTACGTAGTCGAGAAATGTCAGTGATTTCTCGTTACATATGGGAATTTTTTTGATTTCATCACTGCTAAAATACACACGAGGACAATGTATTTCCTAAAAGAAAAATGAGCGCACTTATTATTAGTCTTCATGAAATATTGGCAATAAAATTACACGATTTTACTAGTTTGACTACTCTCTTATCTACCCAAACTTTTTTTATGAAGTTGAACAAAATTTGTAATATTGAAGTCGCGTGTGCCCATATATTCCCTTTCTGATTTAATACATGTATATATTCCATATCTTCACTTTTCATCATTCATTACCATCGTATCGTCATCTTAATATTGCAACCTCGCCACTACTAATACAATTCCGATTGCAGTACCCTTTTAAATCGCTAGCCATCATTGTTGCAACCGCACAGTAATAAAATTGTGCGATGCAATAGAAATGTGGTCTGCCGGAACATACGAAATGAGATATGAACCTACAAAAATAATATTTCCTCTGATTTCCCATATAGTAGTCTCAGTGCTAGCAAAGTAGACAGAAATTGCTTTAGTGTTTGTATTTACATGTTAGGTACACACATACAAAATGCTTTGCCTATGAAAAGCACAAACACCATGACTAAAACCACAATTCCATAATATACTACGCTCATTCATTGTACCCTATTTGTCCTACTTGAGGGTTATATTACGGTTTGCAATAATATTGCCATGTTGGTTGTTAAAATAAACGAATGTGCGGGATTGCGAATTGGAATATTTATACGCATCTACATCCAGTGTTCAATGTATTCGTTTTTGCACATACAGCAGCAGCAACCAAAAATATATTTATTATGCTGGCGAAAGACTCAGACGACTTGACCTGTGTTTTTTACTGCGACAGTTGCTCGAAATTATGAGACAACTTGTAAAATATAGCCGCGTTCTGGCGAAGGACAAAAATGAATAATAAGAATAATGTATGTTGTGTAAAAGCCCTACGTCATCATCATTGCTATTATTATTATCATCATGAGCATTATCATCGTGATCATCATCTTTCTTACTATTTCACTCATTCTATCGTAATGTCCTCGGAATAAAACTTACCTTTTAGCGCAAACGTGATATTTCTCCACAAAAATAAATGAACGTAGATCATAATTTTATATTATACTGTTTCTGTGTGCGTCTCTCTTAGTATTTATAAGAATTTGGCTATTCCTTTTAAGGTTGTTGCATTATAATATGAGTATTTTCTACTGTCTGGAGTCTGGATTGCTCTCCATCTCCTTTTCTTCTCCTTCTTATTCCAAGGAGGGGAAAGGAAGCCCATTATACTTTATGTAGTTGCGGAAGTTATCATTGTAATAGGTTGCCACAAATCAATGATATATGTTTGATGACCTTAATAAAGGTCACAGCATGAAAATCCAGAATCCAGCGCCTGCCACACCATAACCACCACACGACCTCCATCCTCCCCAACTCAGCTCTCATTTTTATAACAAAGAGACATTTGTATGAATTTGTACCCAAGTAATTCCATCCGACTATCTGACTCTATTCCTTTCTCTACTCACATGGACTCCAACATCACAAAACGTAGTATTTATCATAAATGTAATAATGTGAATGGATCGAAGAAGTTACATATGTGCGACCTGTCTGGGAAGTATAGAGTCCCTTATATAATCCATAACAATATCTCACCAACAATATCGACCAAGTTATTATCATACCATCTTTTATAAGGAATCCTTTTCCCCATTTTCTCTTCCTGGAAAGTAATATACATCAACGATTTGGCAAAATTCAATGACAGCTCCTATACCACAATGATTGTCACGGTCTCTCGTGAAGGAGCCATCATACCTATGTACATTTGCATCATCGAAGATTATATCAGAAAAAATATGCGTCTTGTGGATATTTATAAGTTTTTATAAATACACGATGTCCTATAGTTCCGTACTAAACTGGACAAGATTAGAACTTATAAGGGAAATAAACATCTATAACGAAGTGGTATAAGAGTGGGAGGTACGCAACTGGATGATGTACAATCATTTCATTTCCATCATCCAATACTTTTCCTTTCATCTGAAGAAAATACTCTAAAAGACTTCCATAAACCAGAAGTCCAACCATAATCTAAGCACATGGACGTCTGATGTTTGATTTACAAAGAGCAGCCAACCTCAATCTGTTTTACCTTCCCCTTTGTAGATTGGAGTTAATGGAAGGAAGCATTTTTACATGTACACAAGAATACAATGATTATTATAAGCCAAATATATATTACGGAAAGTCACATCAGTCTTCCATTACAGTCATAATTCATAATAAAAGTGAAAGGAAGGAGGAGGGGTGGGAGTTGGGAGATCATAGTGATATGTACTTCTTTTTGTACAACATGCAAACATAGATAAAATATCAATATCGATATAAATGCTAACTGCGTTGTTGCCCACCTACTAATGTTAATATCGGAATGAATACAAAAAAGTCAATAATAGGAGGGAGTCAAGAAGACTCTTCTCACATCCACGAATATTTATGATGGGAATATCATTTTATATACATATTAGTTGGCTAAGGAATAATAATGATAATATTTATATATTTTGATAAATTTTCCTTTAAAGATTCCTTCCCTTCCCCGATCAAAAAGATATACGTTCCATCGGAGAGATAACAGCACTTGACAAATGTGATGTACTTTACTTGGAATTCATTTAGTTCGCATCGAATTTTGTCAGGCCCACTGCACTCCTTGAGTTGCACTGCGTTTAGGTAAACGCGCAGTAAAAAAAACTCATTATGTAGATCTAATCTGGCAGTAAAACAATATAATATAACCGCATGGTTCATTCACAATAACTCTGTTAGGAGAAAGTTCTAAATGTAGGTTAAATAAGGAAGAACACCAGGAAGCAATCAAGTAAAGCAAAGGTAAAAACTAGTCCCTTGATGCTATCAGTTTCAGATAAAGACAGTGAAAGTTTTTTCTTCTGTTTTTTTGCATTTGTGGCATTTACACACACGCACTCATATATATATTACACTTCCATGTCATCATAGGCAAAATATGTGTATATTTTATTGTGTAAAAGTCTTTATATTAAGCTTACCTGTAAGTTGTTGATGAACCATGTAATATTTGCGGCTGGTCGACTAGGTCCAAATGAGCAATTAGCTCTAATTCTCTCTCCAACTTCGTATCGTGACTTGGCCAACTCGATCAACGGTATGTTCGTTGTAAACTCTGTTCAAGAGAAAAAGACAAAAAAAAGAAAAAGAGTTAGTCTCTGATATGTCGGACGACAGAATACGAACAAAAGGCCGGAAATAAAAATAAGTAAGTAGATGTTATAATAGAATGGAAGGACACAAAAGTTAAAAAGAAAAGGGAGCGAAAATAATTGAGAGAACTATTATTATTACACTTTTTGAAAGATTCAACTGTGCACACAAAAATCATCATCATATAGAAATACAATTATACATTCATTAAAGCATAAATATAAGTATATAAGTATCATTCTGCTTTAATATACCCACGGAAAAATTATTTCCACTAGCTATACAACATTGAACCTTGTAAATACTACAACCAGACAATCAACCAACTGAACTAAGCCACCCGCTGTGCTTATGGAGAAAAGACAGTAGAAATCGTAAAAGCGAGGAACGCACGTTCTCTATGTTACACTCTTCACACTCCGTCTATTATAATCATCACCACGACCAATACCAACTACAACACTGCCGTTTCCACGACCGTAGTCATCATTTCCATCAAAGCCTAACACTTGCAAAAACTTTTCAATAGAAAATAGAAACTCTAAAAGGATTCATTCCTCTAAAGACTTTCACCAAACAAACTCTACTTAATATAGAGAAAGAGAGAGAGAAGCAGAGAGAGCAGAACACATAACTAAATGTCCATACATTAAAAGGCCTCCCATGCTTTCACATTTTCACTGTGTAGTGTTAGAGATATGTTTTATCCAATTAATATGCTTACACTACCTACCGTATATATATATGCTTTTGTAAACACGTTTTTTATAAGGATACTTGCTTTTAAGTTGGACAAGAAGTTCCCTTTTTGTCAGTACTACTGTTAAGCAGGCTATACATTTTACTTTCCTTTCTTCACTAACATTCTATTTTATTATACATATTGTTCCACTCACTTTTCTTCCTTCTTGGTAGAAAACGGCAAGAAGCACAGTAATGTAATAATAGGAGTGAATTTAGCAGAGCGTAATGTCACAAAATGTGCTTTTTGCTCCTTAAGCCCAGTCCTTTTTCTTGTTAATTGTAATGAGTCCTTCTTTCTTTTGGTAGAATCTCTTTTTATACTAGTTGTCTCTTACGTTTCAAGTTAAACACGTGGAGGAACAAGAAAAAAGAATTAAGTTCTTGCTTGTCTCTTGTATGCTATCGTACTTTTTTTTCTGTTCCTCTTCTTCCGGTCTTTTCTTGTCTCCAGTAATTTCCACTCACCTTTACTTCTTTTTTGTGTCTTTATTTACTGCGTATAATATGGACCTTTCAAGTTTTCTTTTGTCTAATTTTTATTGAGAATCATCATTATCAAAAAAGAAAGACTTTTAATGAGTAAATATGTCGTTTCTGAAAGTGTCACCACCACCACATCCCCAAACTTTTTTCTTTTCAGTTTCGTAATTTTCCACAGCGTAGCAAAAGCTTTTGACTTGTCTTGAGAAAAAAGAAAGGGAGTTTCTGCATTGGATGTCACTCACAACTTGCCGTACTAAATCCTCATATTATAACATTTTAGTTTAGATTTACATTTCTTTATGTTTTATAAAGCTATTCCTGCATTTTAAAGTTTAAAACTTAAGTGCGGTGTTGTCTTTTGAAGTTCTTTGTCTACAGTTTCGATGAAATTACAGAAAACGTTACATAATCATTGTATGGAACCAGACGTGGAACAACCATATTGTTTATGTTTCGCATAATGGGGCAATTTTCAATTCCAAACATGAAGCCTCAAATTTTTTACTGTTACTGGTGGTGCATTGCTTTGTTTATCAATATCACCCATAACCGTATAATAAAAAGTTTAGACAAAACTTAACAATACATCAATTTTATGAGACATAAGACATAAAATTAACTCTTGAACTAAAATTTACGCACAGCCAATTTTTGATTCAATATAAATCCAGACTATTTGGCATGAATTAAAAGAAAAATTGATCGAAGGAAGCAAAAAGGAGCAAAGAAATACTCCATATAAGTTGGAGTGTTTCTTATATTTTACGACAAGTCAAGTTGCATAACTGTATAGATTGTGCTGTGAAGCCATTTATGAATCAAAATGTTTTAAACATTGAACATCCAGTCTGCAAGCCAGAGGAGAGCACTGGGTAAAAGCTATTTTAGAAAATGAGAAAAGAGGTTAATGGGAATCGGTTAGAGTACGGTATACTATTCTAAAATACTTTCACTGTAGTATGGAAGTATAAGAATCAATCAATTTGAATACAAAATGATCATTACTTTAAACATACATATAAGATATAAGTAAGGTCGTAGAGTTAGTTGTAATAGAATTCAAACCATTTATTTTTACACAACAGAACGTCACACTAAAAAGCAAAGAACTCAAATTACGATTTTGGAGAAAAACATTAATCTATGTATACATATTGAATCATGCTTTCTTATAAAAAAGTCATTGAAGCCTAATAAAATCACCAAAAATACACAGTTTAATACGACAGTTGATGTAAACCAGTTCTACACAATAAATACTAAAAAAATAGAGCACTAACACATTATTTGGGATAAATTATTACACTGCTTTACTTATAAAATTGTTTACTTCTTTAATCAAGTGGAATGATTGCATGGTGCTTCAGACTTAACAGCTTATGAGCAGACTAATAGTACGCAATTTTTTTCAAGGAAAACCGCAATTTCGCGAAAACCTTTCCAGAGTAAGTATATTTTTTGCATCATGTTCTAGAACGAAGTTAAACTTTTCGATCTACATAAATGCAGAGGAAAAACCCATATCCCTACTCGCCATTTACTCGCATTAAAGTAATTGTAAACACCATTAAAAGCTCAATTCATAATGGCTTGGCATAAATAACACAAGACAACAAAGTTGTTATGTTCACATTATTATTATAGACAGAAAGGAGAACTGAAACACTTTTCTGTTTACTCGCTTTCCCATATATTTAGACATGGGAGGATGTTGCTTTCAGAAAGAAGGTGAAAGCATTCATTATTACCCCCATTATGACTCCCATTTTCCTGAACACATGATAAGATACCTATAAATATAAGGACATTATTTTGCGCATGAAACGTTTATATTATCATGTTCCATGGATGAGGGAAAGTATGATTTAGTGATGCCTTGCTTATGAATGTATATTCATCTCCTCAACCAAAAACTTCCATAATGCAATGTTCAAATGGAAAACGCAGTTAAAGTAAACACTAAATATCATCACCAACAACAGCTCAACGAGGCTAGAGTAGCAAGTAGAACAAAATGGAAAATTCATCTGATATTGTTGAAATATTAATACTGCAGGAGAAAACCGAATACCGAGTTACATAAGGTTTCATAATCCTTGCGAATCTACACCTACATAAGTATTACTTTGTAGTTTTAGGCGGGTATTATAATGGAATGTAGAATAATGATAGAGAAACGGGATAGAGAAATGTAGTTTTGAGGTACTAACTTAGCTCAGGTAACAAAACGTGTAAACAGCGGTAATTCCACTGGGAGTTAAAAATAATACAGGTACGGAGAACGGAAGGTTTTGAAGGTATTATCTGCAAAGCAATCAGACAATAGTAAACTAGATCTTCTTGTTAGATTTGATCTAAATTTTTGCAATATGATGATAAAAAACAATTTAGTGAGCTCAAATTTGGTGTCTAGAAAGTACGTACCTACCTTTTAAAATCCTTCTAAATTTTTGTTCCCTTACATTTTTAGCATTTCATAAAATCTATTATCAGCTTATTAAAAGCATGAATGGTTCATTAATTTTTATGTTCCAAGTAACTGTGAGGAGGGTAAAAAAATAGATTAAAAAACTAAGCAGACTCGTCAATAGTGCGCAAATGTTATTTTCAAGTTTGATATGATCTCTCAGAGAACAATGAACTGAGTAATATGGTTACATGGTAAATGATTTCGTACCAGGTGCCCTTCGAAAAAATGCCCTTTACCCGAAAAACGTAACTCTTGAAATTATACACATACGATTACGTAAATTCTTTAATTTTGATAGTTGTACGAGCACGTGAAAATATAACGACGGACGGCACAACACCAAACTTTCTATTCTTGCAGCTGGCGATACTTAATAAAGTAAGATAAGCAGTTTACGTAAAAGAAGGATCTGAGAGCTATTTAGATTAGAGCATTTTTAAGTGACTATACATGACTATCATAAACGTTTCTAAAAACTTGGCCTAAATGTGCTTTTAATGTGGCCGTAAAGGTTTATGGTTGTCTGTGTCTGCTGTGTATCTAATTACTTTTATCCCAATTGCTACCTACACACTTCTGCCGAAACAACAAATTGTGTATACGACGACTAAAGAAAAGAATGAAATCGTAAATATTAACTTTCACGTACGTAGTATAACCAGTTAACGCATTTCATACTCATTTTTCAAGCGTAGTAGTAGAATATGTACTTTTGGCATTGGTAAGCTATTTCAATTGTTAAACTCTCTTAATGTTACCTCATAAAGTGTGAATAAAGTTTTTTAAACTACAAACTTTTAAAAAAATCCATTTTATTCGGAAACGTTTTACTGGTATTATTTACAATTACCTGTCTATATATTAGAGTCGACATTAAATAAAAAGATAGTTAACGACCAAGAAAATGCTGCCACCAATATCCGTTAGTTTTGTCGCAGTCTGAGTTTTTTAAAAGCCAAGAAAATAAAATTCCTTCTCCGGATGTAATAAAGCTTTCACTTACGTGCCCTCAGTCAAGTTAGTAGTGTGATGTGATGGCAAGTAGTGATCCTTTGAGAGCAGAAAATCAATTGAAGTGGGCGAGTAGCATAATATGCTCTGCTGCTGCTGCTGCTTGTGGAGCAATACGAGATTTCTCTTAAAGTTAAAAGAATGATGTGAAAAAGCACTTGCGATTATTGCTAGTAAAATTTTACAGAGTAATAGCAAATGTATGTACTACTAAAGTACAAGTGTGTATGTGTACGCATATAACTGGTGGTAATAATAATAATGGCAGTGAAAGTGGTTCACTCACTCAGTCAATTCTTCCTCTGAGTAACGGAGTACGTGTGAATATGTACGAGTCCCATGCTTTAATACTAAAATGTTTTCACAGTCATTCACTCAACCATAAATCTGTATTCTGTGCATGCTGTAAAAAACGGGGGCAAAGTGGCAAACCAACCAACCAAGCAACATACAAACGAACCTTTTTAAACATTTCCTACTGGTAAACTTCCTACTACTGTGTATCTGAAGAGTAATGGTAGTTGATATCGCATTGTAATGGATTTGATGTGATATGTAGTGAAGGAGGAGGTGAAAGTTTATGGCATCAAAAGAAAAAGTCCTCAACTTTATGGACAGACAGAAAAAGGATAGCTAAAGCGAATAATAAAAAAGTTGGCGGTGGTTGATTATGGCAGTAGATGGTTGGTTATTATGCTACTGATGTGTATATGAGCTTGTTTGTGAACGGTATATAATGATTCATCATGTAATCACGGTGTATCCCAGCAGCCTGCAGTCTCTTAAAAGAGTCATCTAGTTAATATCATTCCCCATCCCCACCGTTGCGTTGTTTATGCTTAAAGAAAAAACTACTTTTTAGTATTGCTTAGATCATCAAGACAAGTAATTGTTCCAAATGCAAAATAACACCAATACTCTCACCATCTCCCTCGTTTGGTGAAAAAATACAAGAACTGCTGTGCAGCCAATCAATTTTAGTTACAATAACAAAAAATCATAAGATATGGACACATGTAAAAGACTCGTGTGTACAAGCCCTCTTGTTACAGCTTCCTTAGTCAGTCAGTAGAATATTTTGACTGCTATTGTTAAAGATAAAATGCATGAAAGCTTTTCCAATGTATGGGCGAATTCTAAACATTTTATTATGTATGCACGTCTAAACAAGCAATACTTACATATTTCAATTCAATAGACAACCACCATCATAAAACATGGAATTTATATGAGGGCAATAATGCAAGCATAAAATATTCTTTTTATGAATGCGTTCCGCTCATGCTTTACATTCTTGCAGACCAGCAACAAAAATATGTATTTTATGTACATTACCCACCGTCCTTTTATTTATCAAGAAGCGAAGGATGCAGTAAAAAGTTTCATTCCCCATTATCATCGTGTCCTTTCGCAACATTGTTCTGTTGACCTATTGATAATGCACGGGGAATATCATGGCCCTAATGGTTTACGGACAAACGACCTGCATCTTCCTTTGCGACTTACGTTTCGTTGTTATTTACATGAGAAACTAGATTCTAAAGCAGGATCCATGAATCATTTTAAATTCATGATGTACCTAAAATTGATCTGAATACTGCAAGTGCAATTTAGTAACAGGAAATTGTATGCCTGTTGTGATGATATAATCCTGCTGTCTAAAAACTGTTGGTAAAACAAACGCTTCTACTCAAGATGATGTTCGATGTTCATGAAAATGAAACACGAAATGGTGGATTGTAGACATGGACAATGTAGTGATGTCTTGATTTATTCCCATCGACCAAGATACCTAGTACCTGAAGTAGAATGCTAACAGCAAACAAGTTGCGTTTTGAGTCTATATAGCCCACACAAAAAAAGCTTTTTACAAACTATACCTCCCTTTTTATTAACCAGAAAGTGTCACGCACAGACTGCATAATCCTTCATAAAGAAAGCAAGTGAAACCAAAGCATTATAGGCTGGAAAGAGAGTAGTCAAGCCATTGAAATCTATTGTTCGCCAGTAAAGGATTTATTATTATCTAATGCCCTCCTCTCAGGTCGCTATTTCGCACGGAAAAGACTCGAAATTCGAGCGGAGGGAAATAATTCGTTTTCTTGCTCTCAGGTCACAGGTGAAATAGTAACGGAAATTTCACCTAGGTGAAATTTCGTTTCTATTTCACAGAGACCATGCGCGAAATGTTACCCCCTTCTTTTCGCACGAATTATGGACGAAGTACTAGAAACTCGAGTAGAAAATGTTTCTCACCATGGTACCACTACCATGGTTACCTGACCAGACAATTTTTCGTTGTTATTCCCTGTGTTTGACTTGAGAATGACAAACGAAACAGAGATTTGTTAAAAAACAATTTTTCCAGTTTTTTCTGCGTGGAATAAGTTTAAGCAGAGAAGGGTATTTCGTCCAAGGCGATTTCGTTTCGTCAAAATGTGAGCTGAGTAGAGCCATGAGGGATAAATATTACGCATCACACATTAAAATTATTATATGCAACCTTTTCTTTTTATTGAATGTTATTCCACAGCGCTTGCATAGGCTGCTTGAATTTTTTATATTGTCCAAGAAACATTCTTTAATTTTTACTTAAATCGGCTTTCTTATGCACTGTTTTTTTCTCGATTTATGTACCACCTCCAGTCTTGTCTACTTGTGACAAGACTGCTTAATATTTTTTACTGAATGAATAAATGAAAACTTATTACTGCATAGTTTTAAGCAAGCGTTTACACCAATTTACAACGCCTAGCCTGACGTTTTTACAAAAATAGTAATCTTGGAACTACATTAAAATCTATATATGTATTTATTTTCCTCTTGAATACTCGAACTACGACTAATAATAAAAATAACTATTTTAAATGCTTCAAGGTTTAAAAAACCAAGCCAAAGGGCAATATTTTCATCATTATATACATTCCAAAGAGTACTCATATTAACTTTTTCTGGAAGGAATAACTTGGTGGGTGCCACAAGCCATTTCTCTAAGTTTAAACAGTAATTACATTAATGTGTGCGAGAAAGAAAACAATAAATAATCAATTACCGTAAACAGCATCCGCTTCACTAGTCTTCATTTGCCTCATTAAATAGCAATACAGTAACACTAATCGTAAGTTGTTAATAAGCTGCAATAAATTCCCATTAAGAAAATCATTAGGCAAGTAATAGGTTATTATTAGCAGTACACCTATTACTAATATGGGTTTATTAGCTATATTAGAAATAGGTGTATAGTAAACATAAAGGTTACAATACACGATTGTTCTGACCGACAAGCATTATGGGTAATACATGAGAAGCGTTTAGGCGGATCTTAATTTTGACTAAAACCTTTAGTTTTTGAGCTACGCAATCAACTAGTAAATGTGGAAAACAGACGTTTGTGTTGCGAACATTTAAACGTACACACTCGTTAACTTGGATTAAAGATTCTTTTAAATAAATGCCAACATGTCTCCAAGAAAGGGACGAACGGGAAGGATATCAATAATTTGTTTATTCTTGAGTTGTAAGTACACTCTGTTCCGAAAGTATTGCAAAGAATGCAGAATCGCCATAACTTTTGTATGCGTCTGAATTTTGAAAATC
>JAQFXM010000613.1:0-45358 GCA_034693345.1 Entomobrya multifasciata | reverse complement strand
TAAGTTTATAATTTGTACTAATGTGTCCTGGTTTTAAGTTACACTAATTAATTATTAGTATGAATACTGAAGATTTTTATGAGAATACTGTAATTAAGTGATAAAAATGCGTAGTAAAATATTACAAACGCCATCTTTTATTTTGCTGAAAACTTTAATTGTACTTAAAATTGTACTTTAATAGAATATTTAAGCATAGTACTATTATGAATCTTCAAAAGTAAGATCCTTCTTCAATTTATGTATTTACTGGTTATTATGTAAAACATAAATCATAATTTTATGATGTACATATGTACAAAATATAATTTGTGAATAAAAAATTAAAAAGGAAAAAAAATATTCAAAAAATACATTTTATCTCGTTAAAAGGATTACTTTTACTAAATCATTTAACTACTAACTACCATTCATACTAATCATCTTTGAAAAATCACATTATAAAAAAATACACCTTGACAATTATACGCGTGCTATGCAATAAGGTTGGAAAGGGATGAACTGGGGCAACAGGAACCCAGTTTCCTTAATTCATTCGTCATTACAAATTATAATCTCTAATACCAGCTAGCCTGTGTGCCGTGCCAGTAGTTTTCACTTAACTTGATGGTGGCCGGGTTTGACTTTACATTATGAATTTTGGACCTAAATTAGTAGTGCAAAATACTTTAAAAAGTTTGGTTGTCCCCGTTCCATGCTTCTGTTGCCCTCAGTTACTGTGGATTATTTTTTAGCTAGCACTTAGCTAGCATTTTCAATGACGTGAGTTTATGGTGAAATGAAATCCGGTATTATTTATGAACTTCACATGATTTTTCTATGAAATGATGACATAAAATACAGTACAAAAATAAATGCTTATAAATCCAACTCACACGAATATTTTTTATGGTCACATTTTTATTTCCAATTTTGCATACAAAAAAATACTAATTTGTAGTCAGAACAAAAATATACTATTTGTCGTTTAAATTTTTACAGCAATAAATTCTAATAGCAAACATCAAGTATTTATTATCATAATTGCTAATAAATGCTATAATGTTTCTACGATTTTTTTTTTCATTATACACAGTATTATATACATGAGTAATAGAAAACTTTACAAAAGTAAAAAAAAGTACAACAGTAATTCCAGACAAAAGCGTCTTGAATGTAAATAATTAAATATACCAACGTGCATTATATTTTGAAGACATTGAAATTTGGACAGATTTAAAACCCTATGGGTTCGATGAATGAAGAACTAGAGGAACAATGGAAACGATTTTCAATTTAGGTACGACCACTCAAAAGGATGAACAGCTATAAAATAAATGTAAGAATAAATGATAAATAAAAAAAATTAATAGCCTCATTTTCTACACTAAATGTAACGTCATCATAATCTCCACATTTATGTAGAAAAATCTGCACTTATGTATTTATTTAAACATTTCGGAAATTATTAGAATTTCGGACATTTAGCAAGGGAATGCGCAACGAGTAGCAGAATTATTACCGCTTGAGGCCGAAGCTTCGCCTGACTCCCCACCTGGATTGTTCGCCTCGCCGTTTTGCTCCGGCAAAGCACTCGCATCTCCGCCAGCGTCAACTTTATCTTCAGCTGCTTCAGAGGTTTGCTCGGGGAGCGATGCCTTTGACGATGGAACCTCCTTTTCAGGCTCAACTTTAATGTCCTTTTCTTGAACATCACTCAACGCCGCGGCTTCAGTCTTACCTTCCGCTTTTGCTTCGACCCCCAAATCTTGCTTCTTCTCGATAGCTTTCGCTTTGACATCCGAGTCCTCCTCCTTCACAATCGCTTTAGGTTCGACATCCAATTCTTCTTTCTTCTCAACCACTTTGACATCTAACTCTTCCTTCTTCTCAGTCGCTTTGGCTTTCACATCCAACTTTTCTTCTTTCTTCTCAACATTCTCAATTTTGGTTTCAATCTTGGCTTTCGTATCAACATCCTCAGCTTCAACTTTGTTCTCAGCTTTAATCTCTTCAGCTTTCTCCACCTTTATTTCCGGCTGAGGGACATCCTTTGGTTTCGCTAGTTCCTTAATTTCCGAAACCACTTCCTTCTCAACAGACTCATCTTTCTTCTCCATTTTGACTGGAGACTTTTCCGCAGATTCTATTTGAGGAATAACCTTGGGAGCGCTGACTTCTGCTCGGACAGAGCTGCTAGAGATTCGACTGTTGATGTCGGAGAGCACCATGTTCATCTGAAGAGCTTTTGCTGCAGGGACCTGGTGCAAGTTGCCTACCAACTCTAGTTCATCCTCGCCCATAGGCTCGATCCCTTCGGCAGCCTTAGCGTCATTAGACTTTGACGCTAAAATCTGAGCGCGGCCAGATTTCCGGTTGGTAAGGCCTGGTGGTCGGCCACGTCGTTTCTTTCTTGGAGGCTCAACAACCTTAGCGGGGGGCGACTCCGCCCGGCGTTTGCTTGTCGTCGGAGGGACGACCTTCTCCGGAATTTCCTCAGATGACGCCTCAACGTCCTCAGACTTGGAAGCCTTGCGTCGCTTTTGCAATTCCTTTTGCTACAATACATATAAAAGATTTTTTATTATAATACTTTTTCAATAACTCTACGGCAAAATAATAAAACCGTTATTTCAAACATTGACTTACCCTCCGAGTTTGGTTTTCAACTTGTAAAGCATCGTAGAACTGCGGACGTTCCCTAGTTACACGTGCCGTACGCCGTCTGGGAATTTCAGGTTCTTGCGGAGTAGTAGGCTCCGAAATGTCATCACAATCGGGAGCAATGGCATTGGCACTTCGCCTAGTAGTAAAGAACACGTGACCACACGCACACTTCTTACAAGCTACTGGGTTCTATAAAACAAAAATAAATATTATTTTTACATCTTGCATGTTAACGTATTAAAAAGTGACCAATTAATTGTTAAAATTAGTCAGGGTGACACCCAGTTTAATTTTTATCGGCGGAAAATTCCCCCCTGCATTTCCACTACTCCGATCCATGCATGGTCAGCATTATCAATAAGGCGATTTTTATATAGAAGGGTGCCCCTTATGTATAAATTCTACAATCATTTTATTTTATTATTTTTTGGACAAAAACTATTGCTGATTTGAGTTTCAGCTAAATTATCCTAACTTGACTTAACCTGTTAGCCTATACCAACCGGTATAAAATCTAACTGAAACTGAAGTTGGCTTAACACCTAACCTAAATTAACCTAACTTCTCGTGTCAGCTTAAAATCTAACACAGCCTAACACACATCAAAACATTTTGATGAAGAAGAAAAAACAATTGTAATAAAAAATTATACACAAGGGGGAACCTTCTCTAAAATCGCCCCATTGATAATGCCAGCCCAATCCATTAGCTAACAACTTAACTTAACATAAACAGAATCTACTTACAGCATTGTCACACTTGGGGCAGTTTTTGGTAGCCATTTTCGACTGTAAAACGCCACTTATCATTCCCTTGATCCGTTAAAATTAATCGTCCTTCAATGTTCACTCCGAAAGCCAAAAAAACCTGTACTCCAATGGTGAATGGAACACCTGTACCTGCAGCCACTATGCAGGCTTGACACCTGTGAGCATACACAAAAATAGCAAATTAAAATACCAATGTTGAATGACAACAACTTAATCCAACTCTAAATCAAATTATTACCTTAATTTCCTTTTGTTAAGTTAATTAACTAACACCACTATCAATTTTTGCAGCAATTTATTGAAACAGCACAAGCACAATAGTTGACGATAGTTTCACTACTACGACCACACTAACTAGTAAAACATAAACAGAAGCACGTCGTGTATGTATAGGAGCCAAAGAGGTTTCCTACTAAAAAGTGCCTTTAGAATCTAGCGCATCATTTTGTTGGGGTAACTTGCAAAGCTTAGAATGCATCAAAACCCGTGTGAAGTGTGAACAAAGACGTGATAGACAATGCTATGCTTTTTGGCCTCATGGCTTCTTTTTGACAATTCCATGAAAAACATGACAAGTAAACAAACATCACGTAAAGCTTATTAAGGTATCAGTATCATGAATTCCAATTAAAACTAGAAATTAGATTAAAATATTTTTTATTATTTGCTTTGATTATTTTTTATTGGAAAAATGACAAGCTTCGAAATATGCGTATAATTAAATCACAATTACCCTAACAATTAATACAATTATTATAATAATAACTTGTATCTCACATTGTTCATCATGCGTGCGTTCAATTGTTTGTTACAGAGAAATAGTAACAGATAAATAATTAATCATGATCATCATAATAATATGTAATAATAACAAAAAAAGTTCTTCTTTTTTGCAAAAAAACGAGAACCATACAGTCAGCATAAAAGAGTATTTATACAGGAAATATATTAAAATATTTGGGTATTTTAAAGGTACAACACCACAGCCAGCAGAGTATAGAATGCACTTGTTTCTGTGCCAATTAAAAATCCCCACTAAAGTGTGAAGTGAATTTTTTAATTGGACAATAAGTTCATTACGTATATAAAGTATAAACTAAAAAAAATGTAAAGCAGGCAGCTTCTCGGTTGTAAATTTTTTTTATAAAAAAAAGAACTGTTTGGACATGTTAAGAAAATTAACAAGACAATAAACTTATATAGGAAAAAAACAAGCTATAGATATATTTAATTGGTAAAGAAGAAGGTTCTCGTACAATTAAGCCAGATAAAATACTATATATATTTTTGGATAGAATATTCAACTATGTTTTTTAATAACAAGTAAAAAAGGTAGCGTAGGATTTTTATGTTTTAATCTGACTTGAAAATGTATCTCTTATACAAAAATTTCCCAGTTATATGTATTTTTTACAATGTTGTACAACTCGGCTTGTTCCAGTAAAAATTAAAATTGCGACAGCGTACATTTTATTTTGTTTTATTTTCATCTTGGTTTAAAATATTCTTTTATCCATGTAAACTATTTAATATATATAAATCGAGCTGGGAAGTATACATGATAAATTTCATGAACGATTTCTTCTCTCAAATATAATTATCATACTTAGGCTTGCAATAATATATATTTTTTATTAAAATGACGTGGTATTTTTTGTTTGTTATGAATAATATAATATGGTTGCCTTACTACCTATTTTATAACCAAAATAATTTTGATTATTACTATATTTTTAGTCTCATATTTTTTTTCTTCAAACAGTACAAGAAATTCTTCTGGCAAGAACAGAAAAAATCAATCTTTGCTGCTGCGTTGCATTTTTACATCAGGTTTCTGCATTGAACGAATTGCAAGGTTGCAACATTTTTTTAAAAACTCCCGACCGACAAAACTACTACTGTACAATTGAAAATTTGAAATATACACGGTAAAGCAGGAAGTGAACTAATAATATTTAC
This sequence comes from Entomobrya multifasciata, assembly GCA_034693345.1. Lineage (NCBI taxonomy): Eukaryota > Metazoa > Arthropoda > Collembola > Entomobryomorpha > Entomobryidae > Entomobrya > Entomobrya multifasciata. Next base: position 39,983 of record JAQFXM010000613.1, on the reverse strand, counting down.
TATACTGATTGCAAATGGAAACACCATACATTTTTTACTTTTGATGGTGTAGAGGATTGAGAACTGTTTTCTATTTTTGGTAAGGTAACACCACCCACTTTGTTAGCTTGATTTTTTAAAAGGAAGCTGACCTGACCCTGACCACCACCATCCAACATTTATCCAGATTTCCAAAGGCTTGAGATTATATATTTTTACTGCAGCTCTAGCAGTGTATGAGACACAGAAGGTGCGAACAACGCCCCTATCAGAATGCACTGGTTAACGATTTCCTTTCAACTAATGATTAACTTAGCCTACCCAGCTGACATAAGAGTTCAATATATACCACCTTAACAGCCAGCCAGTAATAGTAGCAAGGCAAATGGCAAATATATACAATTAAAAATGTGTACAAGTGTTTAAAATATAAAAAGTGGGAGCTCTTTATCAGAATAATAGTGCAAAACTGCGAATGTTTACCGGACACATACATATATATTTTTTGGTAGATTACATTCATTATATAGCACAAAGTTGTTTACAAATTAATAGTTCTAAAAAATACAAGTTTTAAAAATGTGTATTTTAAATAGTGGAGTGAGTAGTGGAATAATAAGGAGACTATTTGATCAAGTGTGCACCACGATACAAGTGGGCACTTGAATACAAATAAAAACGCTGCTGGTTTAGTGTACAACTCAATTAAAAAGGCAATATCTCTGGAAAGTACGAAGTTCATCATAATAACACAATAAAATAGATAAAATGGATAAAACTTAACAGTAATCTACGAAATAAAAATGCATTTCTTTTAAAATCTTGATAATGATAACAATAATCTGAATGTCTGTAAACATGCGCATAATATGTTTTTCCGAAGATGAATATATGATGTGTGTGCTATATTGCTTAAATTAGGCTAAGAGGCATGCTTGAATTTTCTCAATCCATTCCTGAGCAGCTGCGGCATCACTAGCACAAAAGTTGTAGGTTCTTCGAGTGGTCCGGATCTAGAAAAAAAACGAATGGTGGAATTAATTATTATACTATTCCAACAATGTTTTAAGCATAAAAATAAAGTCCGGCATTCTCTATTTTAATTCTCTACTTACATCAAAAAAGGCCTTTTCATCCACCTTTTTTGGAGCACCTTGAGTAGGAACTGCTTGCGCAACACTGACAACTTCTGACAGTTCTATAATGAAAAACAATGAAAAATTTGAGACCCATAATACATACAAGTCATCATTTAAATCAAATTGTAAAGTTATAGTACCAATGAAGCCCTTTGAATGAGAATCCTCCATTGCATCATAATAGCGAAGTTGATGCTTGATTGAGTCAAGCACAAACCACCTTTGCTTCCATCCCTTCAGCAAAGCCCCCCGTTTGTAGAGGTAACCTTCATGAGTTCGATTTTCTGCAATTGTAGCTTGGAACTGATCGTAGTAGTTCTGATTGGTTTGCATTGATGGAGTACCTATAAAAATTGATTCATTTTATTAATGCTATTCTGTTGATTACTTTTGATCAGACTAAAGGACAGACTAAATAAAGGTAAATGACTTACTAGAGGCAACAGATGTGTTATCTAGAGCATTTCCTTGACCCGAATTGTTAGGGGTAAGATGATCGTTAGAAGGTTTGGCGTATTTAGCTCCACACTTTGGTAAACTGTCAGCGCATTTCTCATGGCACTTGGCTCCACATTCCACGCATCTCAGCCCCGTCTGCAAAAAAAAGTATAATTTTTTAAAGTAATGTTAACACTAGTGTAAATTACAAACATGCATACAAGCGGTTAAAAGCAAACAGCTCTGTGTGTAGGTTACCTTTCCAAGGAGCATTACAGAGCAAATATCACAGTTGGTAAGGGTAGTAAAGGTATGCTTATCGAATCTATGGGAATGATTGTAAACACCGGACATATCTGTGGATCGGACCAACTTGCCACGTACGAGTATGTCAAGGGTTGACTTCTTGTGTAGAGAGCGACTGAATGACTGAACGTGCTGAAAGGTAAAGGAAGGCTCTCTGCAGAGGGTGTTATGTCCTGGCAGTAACTCGTCCTCCATTTTGCCATCCAAATTGGGCGGCTCCAATTTATCCCAAACTTGCTTCCATTTCTGTGGCAGCAGCCCCTTCTCAGCTTCCAGTTGATGGAATTTATTAAGATAATGAGTGAAAGAACTTGGAATGTGATTATCTACAATATCATATCCGGCCATAACGCACTGTCGATTGTCCTTTTGGATTTCTGGCATTTGTTCATCATCTCCTGCTCCGTCTCCTTGCATGGCTTCCAGATCATAGGGTGGACCGTTAGCTAAGTGCTCATTTGTATAAAAGTCCCACAGTTCTAAAGCAGAAACATGTCGCGCAGGGCGAAGAATCTGCAAAAGTAAGAAAAACAACCATATTTTAAAATATCTTTAAGAATTAAATATGCATTAGTAAATGACTATGGTTAAAAAATTTGTTCATACTTGGCCATTTCCACTGCGATCATATTTAAAGTTATAAAAGATAGGAGAGCGCGCATTATGTCGCTCCACATACTCCCACACTGAAAGTCCACAGTATTGTTGCTGAGAGTTTACACTCGGCATCAACTTTGTGCCAGCGGGGGACAGGCAAGAATAGTGATTTTCATCATCAGACCCCACATCCACTCCTTTGTAATGCCGTGGTAGAGAACTCCTCTTGTCATCTACTGCCATAAATCCATACTCCACCCTTTCCAACTCATTGTCAGCAAGAAAAGTACGGAATCTCGCAGAAACGGAATGATATGCGAGAAACTTCAAGTAAAAGTCATTGAATTCAAAGGACAATGGAAACTGAATAAGAAGCTGATGTACAATATCTAGAAACTGGAAGAAAATTGGCGCAAATCCTGGATTTGACGATGGTCCTTCACTTCCAGTCATGTTGTTCCTGTGAGCAAACCGGTGACCAAAGCCAAGCCACTCTTTCTCCACAAGAGTCTGAAAGCCTTCAATTGTGCGGTAGTGAGGATCTAAGCAGATCTGGGCGAGAGCCACAACTTGTGTGGTAATATCAGAGCCATCCTCCAAACAGAACATGACCGAGGCTCCGTCATCAATGAGATCTACAGTGGCAGCGGTTAATTGCATGATTGACGACAACTGATTGAGCCAATCTGAGTTTTCAACTGCTTTCCAGAAAGACATTTCCGGGTCGGTGCCGGAGCTGCTGGGGAGACATGCTCGCATCAACTTTTTAAATGCGGTTCTTGTATGACGAACGTCGGGGAACTCGACAGGAACATACTCTATTTTAGAGTTTCCTTCTGGCTTGATGCCTTTGATTTGAGATTTCTCCCCGAAAATGTACAAAGCGGCCTTGTGGATTCGTGTTATCCCTTCATAGTGACAGTCCTTTTCCGCTGTGTGTTGTGAGACGTTCGTGTAAATTGGCATGTTATGATTCACTGCAGACACAGGCTTACGAGGACGAGTAGCCGACCAGTTGGTGTAATTTTTTATCCCTTTTCCGCCACTAGTTCTGTTAATTAAGAGTATCATAAATAGAACACAACATTTGACATTTATATTATAAAATAACTAATAAAAACAAAATAAGAAAGTAGTAAATAAAAAAATTAAATAAAAAGTTGTGCAAAACAATAATTAGATAAGTAGTCGATACTTAAAATTACACATATTCATTAATATTGCATTTGCGCAGCAGCAAAGTGAGAGGCTTGGTAAGAGATTAACTGGCTTGACCTTTATACCCACCGTTTCTTCTCTTCTGTCTTTCATTATTTTCCTAAACATATAACTCGGCATATTAAGATTTGCTGACGATATTCATGACCTAAAACTGTAGAAAATTCATCAGTGAAATTGTTCACAAAATATTTTAAACAAAATACTCTTTTGAAACAAGTAAACTTATAGAAAAGGTAAATTTTGAAGTATTCCATGGTACATGTGTATTTTGTACCTCAAATTTACAACGTGCGTCATTTATATTTTTTGAATATTCGGTAAGAATAAAATAAACTAAAATTGGACAGTCTCAATACATGGGTCTGGTAACGGTTTGGGTAAGTGCTTTGCAAGGAGCATTGGCAAGAAAAAGCATTTAAAAGAGGTACAGGAATCAGGAATTCAAATTGGACCAATTAGGACAGAAACTATATTTAAAAAATAAATGTTTTAGTTCTGAAAGGAAATTTAAATCTGATAATCATAATTTAGAAACAAATCTGGTTAGTATATAATTAATCTGAATCCATTGAAATACCAAAGTACTACGTATTAATAAAATGTGTGTACGAAAATGTTTTACATACAAATTCGCAAACTATAAAAACTAGAGTAAAAATATAGTAAAAACTAAATTTATTAAATAATAAGTGATTGATTGATTTGTTAGCTTGAATTGAAAATAAAAAGACTCTTCATGCATGCAAAGTTAAATGGTAGAAAAAAATGTGGAATAATCCACCAAGTTTGTGCAGTTTTTGAAAATAGTTTGCAGTGTTTAACAGCATATTATTAGAGAAGAAAAGGTGGACACAGCCACACAGCAGCAGTTATTCTTTTGACCAAAAAATTAACTCTCACTTACCCAGTGTTGTACCTCAGTGTATTCATGGCTTTCACAAAGGGATTATTTTTTCGTCCAACTTCCGGTGTGATTTTGGCCTCTCCGTGATGCATGCTCACCAAACTTTGCGCTGCGCTCCCTGTGGTATACACCGAATCCAAACTGAGAGTGCTATCAGTAAAGCTCCTAGCACATAATCCTGGTTTCACCACACCCAAAGGCGTAGCATTAACCAAAGCCCTTAGAAAGTTCTCATGTTCGACATGTGCTGTGGCATCTGTCACACCAGCACCCGCCGTATGAGGATGACCCTTTAAAAAGGACATGAGCCCTTTGGAGTTGAATGCTGCTCCTCTAATGAGTAAAGCTCTGGTTCTTGGGTGTCTCCACGTGATCACAGGAAAGCGACCACTACGATAGCACCGAGCCACCTTCTTAATGCTTTCATCCGTAATAACATTGGGAACTACTACAAGAGCTGGGTAAGATCTGCACATGACGTACACTGAATTTGCAAAGGATATCCGGAAAGACTCTGCCTTCTGCAAGATTGACGACGCGGAAGAATTAGCCGACTTGGGTAAAAGTATGCCCAATCCAATTCTCTTCCAATCTTTGTAGTACGTTCGTTCCATCATTCTTTCAAGGCTTTTCGAGTCGTTTGTCACGCTGTGATGTAAAGAGGCTACACTAGATCCAGGAAAATCTTCTTCGGAAAGGGACAAGTCATCTCCATCCAAATTATCGATTCCTCTGGAAGGTGGGCTTAACTTGTTGGGTGATGTGGGCATACCTCCTAAATATTTAGTGTTTGCAGGTAACGTACCAGATTGACTTGCCCCTTGAACCCATGTACGCAATACATACTTTTGTCTTTTCGAGTGCTTTGTCTTGATTCCTGCCTTTTTCGCTGTCATTTGAATGGCTTTCTTTGTAAACCCTTTGATTGTTGTGCTTTTGTCTTTTACTGAGCTGATTGGAGTAATCGTATTGTACAGTTGACCAACAAAGGCAAAATAGTGAAAAATATCATTTGGATGTCGGTACTTATGAAGAAGCTTCCTAAAAGTTTCTATACTTTCACTAGTAACTTCTTCGTCAAAGGCGAGCTTCATCAACTGGAAAGTGGCGGAGCGAAGTTGTAGTCCATCTTGTAAAAGTTGATCCAAGTGTGCCAGGTACTGAACCGTTATGCGTTTCTCTTTCGTCAGAGAGCTGACAGGGAAGCTACGCACCACTTGTTGCTCACAAGCATAAGGGTCACATGGTGTTCCACGGAATATGAGTCGATAGTTGGTGAAGAACAGGGCACCTTCTGCAGGTAAAATGACTGGTCCACCAAGTGCATCCTCCCTCTCGTCAGGAAGCAGATACACACGTAAGCTTTCCATAACTTGTTGCTCTCCAGGTACAAAAATTGGTGTAGGTATTTTCGGCTTTTGTACAGGAGGCAATCTTTTCGTTTCCTTGTAGACGTTGTCACACTCTTCCAAGTGCATGTCAACGCAAGTGCTTACAAAATTGTGAGTTCGTCGTATATATTCCTCCGTAACTCCACCCTCTGTACAAACTTTGTCAATGAACCTTACAATGAACCTCTTCACAGGCGCTCCAGCCTCAGCATACGCATCATGATCTTCAAATCCTGATTCTCCACCAATGCTATCACTTTCTGCCATGCTTGTAATATTACTGGACCGTTCTTCATCTTGTCCATGACCATGGCCGTGACCATGGCCACTTCTATCTTGACCATGACGGCGAGAGGGAGTATCTAATGGCACTAACATGTAGGTCATCCTACTAATGAAATGCACGGCTTGTGCCACAATTGTGGACTCTTCAATGGACACGTGCGACTTTAATTTATCTTGACTCATGCCTGTGGAAACACGTAACTGTTCCGCAGCAATCTCCAACGCAGAATATTCTGTGCGTGGTGGGGGAGGTTGAGGAAGTGGTTGATGTGGAGTTGTTGGTTCTGACTGAGGGACTGGTGGGGGAGGGCCAAGGGGAGGGGCATAGATGTACTGTTCATGATGTCGGTCCATACTTTCCTTTCGTTCAATGACTGACATGCTGCTCCTTAATGGAGGTCTTGTTGGTGTGTGTGTATGATTATCCCCAGCTCCTCCAACAATTCCTCTGTCATGCCCTCCACTCATTGAACTTAAAATGGGCGAGGATGTTGCTGGATCTTGGTGGCCATAATACATATTATTGCTAATGGGTATTCCTCCATTGAATGAAGTCCTCTGCGAGGAAATGGAATTATTGTGATTCTCCATGGAATTTTTCAACTTAACCATATTATTGTTTAGAAGGTTATGAGTGCTGTTTGTTGAAGTGTTCATGTTGTTGTGAAGATTGCTGGTGCTATTGCTTCTGATCGATCCTGGTCCTGAGACTGGAGATGAAGAGTTTAGTGGAGGATGAATTTGTTCGGAAATGCTCAGCCTGCCTGACTGGTTATTGGACTGATATCCCGTAATCATTTCACTTGGTGGTACATACAACTTTTTAATTTCCTTCTCAACCTCTGTGTAAAACACAGACTCCCAAAATTGCTGATTTTTCCAGACAGCGTGCTCCTGAATCATGGTATAAGCAAATTGCTTCACATTTGGGGACAACTTCCGGTAGAAATCACAGGCTAATGGAAGAATCGCAGCGGCTACTCCATGTTCATCCATTACTCCCACATCTTGCAAAGCACAGTGCAATAATTTGACAACCATGTCAAACTGCTGTGTATTTAGGAGAGGCTTTGCACCACTAATATGGTTTTTCAGTTGGTTGCATAAGGCTAATTTGGCAGTGTGATCCTTGAGAGCTCGGGTCACCGCATGAAACGTTTTCCGGGCATCGGAAATTTTGTTTTCAAAAATGCAATCAATGCAGTTTCGCAATACTTCCAAGCGTCTAGCTGAATTGTCAATGAGTTGCATTTGTCGCGAGTCTAACAGTTCAATAGTCTTGGGTCCCATGGGCACTAGTCGGGGATGTATTACTTTTGATACGCCGGGAGGATAGCGTACACTGCTTGCACTAACACTTGTGTGTTTTGAAACCCCTTCATTAATTATGTACGTAACTGAGGAGGGTTCAAGTTGGGGGAATTGAGGAGTGTGGATTCGCATGTGGGCCCCATCCGGTGGTTTTATGATTTTCGGTACATATGGCGTTGGACTAGGATTTTCATTTTGATGAAGAAGAAGAGCGAGTTCTTGAATATGAGTGAGGACCAACTTGGGATCCTCTTGTTCTTGCTGCACTTGCTCCGCTAGATTATTGTACAAGTCATCCCATACATCACATGGACGCCAAGGATGTCCTCTTTCAGAAATGAATTGATTGAAAACCATGCATTCCAACAGTTTGTTCACAAATTCGTTGTCACAGAGTCCCCTCTTGCCTAGAAATTTGGCTTTGTGAAAGGTGATGAAGGGTTTTGGATGAATGCGAATTATAATGAGGCAATTTCGATAACCCTGGAAAAGTTGAGCAAACATGCGAAGAAACACAGCACGGATTTCTTTATCCATTTGACTGGGACTGGAATACTTAACAGCGAGAGGGAGGAAGGCAAAGTCGGCTGAAGCAAGTTCTGGATGCAATACCAGTGAAAGCTGCTCCTGCATCTGGTTCCAAAGCACTGGAGGAAGGGTGGGCACAGCAATTTCATCCGGTAAAGCGATAGAGCCACCGTCCAAATCTGCGACTATCACATCCATCAAGTCAGTACTACACTCATGTAAGCGATGACGAGCCGACGAGAGAACCCCAATTATAAAAGGAGTTGGGGAGCAAGCCACTTCCGTGATTGAAGATGGTAAGATGGGCACGTATACGTGGGAATATCTGAATGGAAACATAAGGCACGTAAGGGCGTGGCAAGCGTCTGTTAGTCGATTGATGCAAGCTGAATGAAATAATATTTTCTGTTCAGTCATCACAGCACAAAATAGTACAAGAACATTGTTCACTCCCAACTGCTGGAAAAGTTGAGCGACAACACTATTTGACACAGGAATTGACGACACCAAAGGCATCTGCAGGGCTTGTCTGTCCCCTCCACCTAAACTGAAGCGAACTTGTTGGCCTCCACAAAGAGGAACGTGCACATGACCCAGTAAATTCCCCACAAGATGTTCCAAAGAGTAGCCAAGACTTTCTGAGTACACTGTATAAATTGTGCCCAAGCACTGACGAAAAGTTTCAATCTGATACAGCCTTGACATTATAACCAAGCACTTTGGAGCATACATTACTAAATGATGTGTGGCAGATGTAGGACTGGAGCTGGTGGTGCTTGTCGGTGACTGACGAATCGGAGAATAGGATTCCGTAGCATCTTCAAAACCTTCCTCTTGTTCATCCACGGGCTTTGAGGGTGTCAGCGCAATAGGCTCATGAAAACTTAGACAAGCACAGTAGAACCGATTTCCAACCATGTCAGTTAGAACAGACACGAAATACTTGGGCTCCTCACTTTCCAACGCTAGTCGCCAACCTTGCGGCTGACAAAACAGCTCAATCTCAGAAATGAAAGAGACATCATCCCAGTCTCGAACTGGGAAGCGCTGAAGAACTACTCCAGATCCGATGCCAGCTTTTTGGGAGTCCTCGCGAAAGCCCACGACTACAAAGTAGTCCGCCAGCCTCATATACTGCTCTAATTTACCACCGTTCATTTTGGACCTGAAATGATGAATTCAAATAAAAAAACGAACTTGACATTTCACCCCTTCAAATTCCTTAAGAATAATGACTCATCATCCAACTCACCTGTTAACACAATTTCAAATCCCTAAATAATCTCGCCTTTACACTTCACCTCCCCTCCAAGCAATAGAATTCCTACTGCCCTTCGTTCTCTTCGTCGTCGTCTTCGCTTCCTTTCGTTCGTTAAATGTGGACATCTAAACAACTTATTATTTTATTATCCCCCAATTTAAATAAATATCTAAGAGATCTCACATCATCCCATCTCACAAATAAATGGCCCAACTAAAACCACACTTTTCCCATCTTCTTCTCCATCTTTATAACAATTCGTCACACCAATTATTTTAACAGACAGACTAAAAAAAATTCACGATTGATTTATTCCTTTTCCTCTCCAATAATCATTTTAATTTAACAAGACAACACGATAATTAACGTTGAAAACAGCAAGACAACACGTAAATTATTAAATCAACATACTTTTGACCTTTCCAATGAATAAAATTGTGACCATTTTAAATTGAAAATTGAAAAAAATCATCACACATATTAACAAGACTGCTTTTATTCGTACAACATCTCGTCTCAAAAAAAACTCAACAGCGCAGCGTTTTACACTACACACACGGACACGGAGAGGATAATTGTATATTTTTTTATGATTTGATTACTTTTGCTGGTGATGATGATGACGATGACGATGATGTTGATCGGTCTACACAGTATTTTTGCTATGCTGCTGTGTTTTGTACATTTTCATGATTTGATTCCTGCTGATGATGATGTGATGATGACTAAACACATATCCAAGCATACTTACATCCGAAGACGACGACGACACGGACAGACATCCATCCAATTCATTTTTAGTGTTTTTTTGCTCAGCTTCAATTGACAGAAAAGTTGAACATTCCCGAACACGAATTTTTTACCCTACCTTTTTCGTATCAGAGAGGCGAAATAGTGTGGAGAGATAGGCTTGTCAAAAGAGGTGTAGTACTTGTACATGTTAAAGGAACTTGTGGGATTAGTATTGAAATTGAGAGAGGCATAGAGTTTTGAACATGGGTGGTGTCACCCAGTTTGCCCGCAATCTTTCAACAGATTGTCAATATTACTTGTGTATATATATACATCAGTGGGTATATATAGACGATTATTTGTTTTTATTACTACAACTTTTTTTGTTATTGGTATTATCATAATAATGTTGTACCCTTTATCACGCTATGCGATGCATAGCACTGGGAAATGGACAGGAAAAAATATAAATATCCGCTGATAGCAGGTACTCTACAGCACAAAAAAAGCTTGAAATAATTGTTGTTGATGCATCGATACGTATGATGTTAATGATTGGTGAATAAAACACATTTTTTTGGTTTTCCATGAATATTGACCAAAATGAAAAATATAAATATAGCAGATCAATCATGAAAAAGTTTTGGGAAAAAATCTATATTGAAAAGAACGAAAAAAGAGGTTAATATAATGCGTATGTGCATATGATTCCAATTAAATAGCCAAGTTGACTTTAAATAAAATTAGTGCATAAAATGTAAGTGGAATTATAAAATGATAAAAACATGAGCTTTGACATTTTGTACCATAAATTGTTTCAATTGTGTGTTTTGTGAGTGAATTTTAGAAGAATAAAAGTAACAATAAGTAAGTTTTTGAAATGGGTCTGAAAAATCATCGCTAAAAACTGAAATATGAAATAATAATTGAAAACTTCGAAATACAAAAAAATAAAATAAATATTTGAGTAATTCTTGCTCGGATAACCTTCCCGTATTTAATTTTTAATTGTCATACATAAAGGATCGAAAAAGTAACAAATAATATTTACTGATTACAGGCCTCAAAGTTTGGTTGCACTTGTACATTCTTTTTATGCTGTAGAGTACCCGCCCGTATGTACTGTGGTGTACTTGCCCAAACTAGCCATTTAAAAGAAATGATGTATTTGCTAAAACATAAAGGTTGTTTGCATTGAAGCTGAAGGGAACAGTTGTTATTGTTGACGATGTACATGGCTTTACACTGAAGAAGATGACTACGAAAGAAGGCTATTTCGTAATAAATAAAAACATTAACAACCATGGTCAGTAGTGACAGTGAACCTTAAAAGGATTAAGAAATATAAATGTACAACTATCAAAATTTAAGAATTTTTTGACATCCAAAGATTTTTCTTAACACTTGATAATTATTTGTAAAATTGAGAGATTTCATTATTTTATAGCCAAGTATAGTGGCAGAACATAGTCTATATAACTTTCGAAAAAGGGGGTTAAAGCAATTAAAGTTAATTGCAAAATCTTTTATCTGCATCTGTGCTACGAGACAACTGGTGGACTAGAATGTGATATAGGTTTAAAGCCTTTTTTTTTGCTTGGATGAAATTAGTTAATTAGTTGTTTAGATGTAGGTCATAGGCATAGGGGGAAAAAATTGAGAGGGGATTTAGTGATGTTTGGGTTAGCAGTTAACACTGAACAATTTTTAGTGTTATAACCTGAAATGGTTGTTTTTAAAAATTCCGTTATAATTTGAAGAAAAAAATACCATTGCAAAGGTACTGTGATTTAGGTGATGATTTTTAGTGATTTAAGTTTGTGCTGCAAACCTTTTTTGTGATATCGCCATTTTGTGATGATGTGATGATGGGTTGGTTGCTGTTAAGATAATTGATCATGTTTTTCTTCCAAATTCACTGGTTGCTGCTAATATTTAAGAGAGAAAATGATAAAATATGACTACTCACTTTTTGCGATGGAAGTTGAAAGTAAGCAGTGAAGAGTTTGGTAAGTGGTGTGATAAAAGGATTTTTTTTGAGTTTTAAGCATTGAAATTGGATTTTGTAAAAATTCTGCACATTCGTTTAAATATAAATATGTGTTCTTGATTTGTAGGGTTGTTAGGGCCACTGTTACGCGGAAATTATTTAGAGGGATAGTTATGTATAATAAGCACCTTGTGAATACTGATGTTGTTTTTACGGTTGGCGCTTTAAATGCTGCGGGCAGCAACTGGACACCTTTTTAAAACTAAAAAATGTAAGACAATAATTTATGATTTTTTGAATTTGGAATTCATTGGCAATATCTAACTAATATATTGAAATTTTTGCAATTTGTTTTACAGTTTAACCTATAGATTTACCACTTAACTAGCAGCTTTTAACTCTACTCGGTAGCTATTTAAGAAACTGCGATAATTTTTTATGGTTGTGATCAAAAGTGGATCCCGCTTGTGTTCTTTTGATTGTTGTGAAATCAGTTCTCAGTACTAAAAAAATATTACAAATGAGTAAGTGAAAAATGTGTTACATCCACTAATTACATTTGTTACATTATTAAATTGTTTATTCGGCTGTTAATTTTTAACGATTTTTTTTGTTGATTTAGATTCGTCCGACTTTTCTGTTGGTGAGACTTCAAGTTTGACAAAGACGGCGAGTAGGCGGCACTGTGTGGTTGCCCTTTATCCATTTACAGCTATTGAGCCAGGAGACCTTTCGCTAGAAAAGGGGGAGGAGTACGAAATCGTTGATGATTCTCAGGAGCATTGGTGGCAAGTCCGTAATAAGCATGGGTAGGTTAAAATCCTAATTATGGGTCGTTGAAATAACCGAATTAGTACTTCCGATTTCAGAATTAGTTAAAAATTGGAATTAATTTTGATTTACAGGGAGATTGGATATATTCCTAGTAATTATGTGAAAGAAAAGGAACTACTGGGCTTGCAGCAATATGAGTAAGTGCTACCATTCTTTATGTCACAAAATTATGCTATTTACTTCGTTATTAAATATTTTTATCCTTTGTTTTTTACACCAAATATTTGCAGTTGGTACGTGGAAGACATGTCCAGACAAAGGGCTGAATCGCTTTTGCGTTACGAAGACAAAGAAGGTTGTTTTGTTGTGCGCAACTCGTCTACCAAAGGACTGTATACTTTAAGTCTGTATACTAAAGTGTAAGTAGTGCCCTATTAATAATAATGCTGCCTTCCTCTAAATAATTATCTCTTTTGCTATTAAGTTGGACTAAATATTTTTTTTGTATGTTTTATTACACAGGCCACATCCACAAGTGAAACATTACCACATTAAACAGAACGCTAGAATGGAATTTTTCTTATCAGAAAAGCACTGCTGTTCATCCATACCAGACCTTATCAATTATCATCGACATAATTCCGGGGGCTTGGCCTCTCGTCTGAAACATACTCCGTCTTCCGAGAGATGTGTTCCTGCAACTGCTGGTCTTTCGCGAGGTAATGCTTAAGAAATATCGTTTAAATTGCATATTAAAGAAAAAAGTTGTTTATACATATTTCATGTTATGTGATGAATGACAAATGATTTTTTTGGCAGATAAATGGGAAATCGATCCTTCAGAATTGATGCTACACGAAGAACTTGGTTCTGGGCAGTTCGGTGTTGTCCGTAGAGGAAAATGGAGAGGGTGTATAGACGTTGCTGTTAAGATGATGAAGGAGGGAACCATGTCTGAAGATGATTTTATTGAAGAGGCAAAAGTGATGACGTAAGAAAATATGTCTTGTTATTTTTCATATCTATGAATCGTTCATTTTTAGACCTATAATACTATGTATTTATTTAATACCTAATTTTTGTATATTTATATACTTCAGAAAACTGCAACATCCAAATTTAGTCCAATTGTATGGAGTGTGTAGCAAACACCGACCAATTTATATTGTTACTGAATATATGAAATACGGTGCTCTACTCAACTATCTTAGGCGTCATGAAACAACCCTCCAGACTAATTTAGATGTGTTACTCGATATGTGTTTGCAGGTAAAAAGTGATATCATAATTTATAATGCTGTTTAGTTACGCAAAGCAAGATGTTAAAATGTATGGATAATTAATTCATGACTTTTTTTAAACATGTGCTTAGGTTTGCAAAGGTATGGCGTATTTAGAGCGACATAACTATATTCATCGGGATTTGGCTGCTCGCAACTGTTTAGTTGGCGCTGAAAATATTGTCAAAGTTGCCGATTTTGGTCTGGCCAGGTTAGTTTTAGTGGTTTTATATTTAATTCTTTAAAAAAAACATTTTCTCTAAGAGATTATCTCGAATGAGTGCTTTGTTTTGCAGATATGTTTTAGACGATCAGTATACAAGTAGTGGTGGCACAAAGTTTCCAATAAAGTGGGCCCCACCTGAGGTTCTCAATTACACGAGATTTTCAAGTAAATCAGACGTTTGGGCGTATGGTAAGTTAAGAAATAAGCCACAACAGTGAATTACTTAAAGGAAAGGTTTTATAATTTCATACTTAATTTTGTACTGATTTTTTTGCGTAGGGGTCCTGATGTGGGAAATATTTAGCTGTGGGAAAATGCCGTATGGAAGACTGAAAAACACGGAAGTGGTTGAACGAGTACAGAGGGGAATCGTGTTAGAAACTCCAAAAGGCTGTCCAAAAGAGGTTTACGATGTGATGCGTAAATGCTGGGCATTGCATCCCGACGAAAGACCTTCCTTTAGAAATCTGAAGGAGCAATTGGTTGCCCTTGCTCAATTGCTACTTACCGACTAGTTCTCATTCTTGACTTTGTGCGTCAATTTTATTCATAATCTACAACCAACTCTTTTTAAGACCATAATATTCGACTTATTAAAATTGTTGAACAAATCGCTATTTCAAAAAAATCATCAGTAGTAAGAAAAAGAGAGCAGCTTACAAAAAGGAATACGTCCTGCTGAGGTTCCTTGACAAACCAACTGGAATCTATATATATATCAGTTAAATTATATGTATGACATTCAAATAATATGTATGCGTAAGATTAGCGTATAAAAATTAGCATTTTCATAATATAATATGTTAGTAATATACAGTCATCTCTTTACTACAACCTCATATGCCAACATTGTATTACTGTTCAATATTATTGTTAATTAATACTTTTACTACATATTTTACATTTGGCACGCACTTTTTATGTATACAATCCTTTTAACCCTCGTACTGGAGATTATACAAGCAACCCTTTCCAAACATTTTATGTACCTTTTTACAAGACGTGACGAATACTTTTTGCTCATCATCTTTTAGTAATTTGGAGGCTATTTATAATATATCCTTTATATTTTTTATTTGAACTGAAGAATTTTTTTCCAGTTTAGTACTCTCTAGAATTTATTTTTTAAATGTTTGCTTTACATAGTTTTTATTTATAAGGAGAAAAGAACAGGAACAAATAATTTTGTCTGCTAATTTTAAGTACATCGATGAAACGTTACTATAAAGAGAATTTATCTTCCTTGCTGGTAAATCATAATCAAAAGAAATTACTGAAAAAGAAATTAAAGTTACTGTACTGGGATTTTATTGTAAGTTTGTTAAAAAAAAGAATTACAATAATAGTATATTATATTGCTGCGAGTTGTGTTAGTCATCGAAAATATGGCGCATACATAAATTATGGCAAAATAAATTTTATCGTATCGAATTGTAGGTAGGTAGGTAGATAGGTATGACAGGTAGATACAATATTCTAAAAAAAGAAAAGTTGTTAAGGTGGCCAGTAGATCACATTCCCCTGGCATACAATATATACTATAACAAATAGATACAATCTTTAAATATGATATAAATATATATTGTGTGTAATAATATATGATAATAGTAGGCATGTTTTTATGATCAACAATTTTACCCAGAACGACGATAATCATTAATTGTGTATTCCTTTTTTTTATTATTCCTATAAAATGTACTGCATGATTATATACTATGATCCAGTAAGTCGCATTCCCGCATCTCATTGAAATAACGAAACAAACGAAATAATATTATTATATGTGTAATTATTATGTTTATGTAAAATAATAAATGTAAACATTTTAAAAAATCTGTTTTTATTGTATTTCATATCATGAAATTTTTAGTGTATAAAATATTCATAGATTCATAGCAGCAGTTCTCCAAAACATCCAATGAATTGCATTACATGAATTGGTCGGAACTTGGGAAATAGAAATTCAATATCCAGCATTCCAAGTAGTCCAGTACAAACAGCACCAGCATGGAACAGTTTCTCTTCCAAGAATAATTCTGCTGCTGGTGGTTTATATACTTTGTCAACGATTGTTACACTTACCACCACCGGTGTCGTCTCTCTCGCCTTCCTGCTGCCACCAAAGAAACCGCTGGCACTACTGGTCTGGTCAGTGGAAATAGAAAGTATTAATGAACACGGTGGAATCCCATTCAATATTACCTTGCTACTTACGTGATACGGTTGAGTGTAACTGACAAAACACACAAAACTGACATGATAATATGACGGCAGCTTGCGATGAGGTAGCAAAAAGGATGCGAGCTAATATTCCACACTGCATTAACAATCTCTTGACTTGACAATTTCGCAGAAAAAGATGGTTGGAGGGTCTGCCACCGCTGCTGCTTTCTGCTACTATTGACTATACAGCTATAATTGCTACACAACGCTTTTAACTTTTAACGCTGCGCTACTTGATATGTCAAAGCTTCTCTTTCTGGTCTCTGGTGTTCTGCTGGAAGGTTTAATATGGTGCTGGTGGGATGCATGTAATGTAAGTAAAGTTGTTGGAAACAAGTGCTTGTCGCTCGCTACTGCTTCCTCCGCGTGTAATGTAAATGTGTCGAATGAAAAAGTGTGTGTATGGAGTGTGGAGTGGAGGAGTATAGTGGTGGTTTGGTTGGAGGAAAAAGCGAAGACAAGACAATTGCAAATGGTTATGTGTGTGTGTGTGTGTGTGTATGCCAAGAGGGGAAATATAGTCAGACGATATTACTACATCCTCCATTCAGCCAGCACCAACATCAACCACACTATAATCATCAGTAAAAGAGTAAACATGGTAGTTTTTATAGTAATTTTTTTTATCCTCTTTAGCAGCTCTCCTCCGTCGTAGGTGGGAAGTGGGAAAAAGGAGGCCCTCACAGAAAGGAGACAGGATAAAAAAAGTGAGTAGTTTAAGTAAAAGTGAGATAGGAGGTGAAAGAGAAGCAACTCCTCCACACTCCATACCACAAATATACTTTTGTGTTTATGGAGGAAAGAGAAAAAAGAGGGAGTCGGGAGACACACAGTAATACAGACAGAGAGAAAGAAGGCACATAGATAGAAAGTGAGAGAGAGAGAGACATAGTCTTCCAGCAGGTGAAATGGGAGAAAGTGTTTTTTATATCATTTTTTCTAGTAATTTTTTACACTTAGACAAGCGACAAATGAATCTGATGATCGCCAGCCAAACGAAACGAACCATTGCTTTTTCACATCCATATCCACCAGTAGAAGAGTTCATACATATCAGAAAAACAAGACAAGCAATCCCTCCGTTGCGAAGAATGGTGCCTCCATGTGTATTTTTCTAATGCAACTTGTAACGTTGTAAGTTGTTATAGAAGTTGATTTTAAGTAGCAAGTTATGTTGTGAAAAGAGAGAGAGAGAGAGAGATGTTTCATCTTCGTCGTCGTCATCATCATCATCATCAGCATCGTCGTCAGCGAACAAGCAATATTAAATATTTTACATGGATAATAAGCTAGTAGTATGGACATCAATAACGGTTTTATATGGAGGTGGAGGAGTTACATGAAAAAATATCATAGGTAGTCAGAGAGAGGCAGGCCAGGCCAGTGTCTATTCAGTCAATTCAGGTCACTTCACTTCCGCTCCATTTGTTTCCCTGCACAAATATATTTTTTTGCGATCTCGGAAATCAGGATATATTTTTCACAAGGATGCTTTCACTTCACAAGACAAAGAAAAACCTCACCTTTCATTAAAAAGTTAAATGTTTTTTTAAAATAAAAATACACATTTGTTTCCTGAATTATTAGACACGTAACGTTCATCATTTTGCTCAGAAAATGTTTTTTAGGTTTGTCACGCTTTAAATTTAAAAAAAGAGATACATACACACTTTTGTCATTCCGTCGTGACTCCAAAAATGTGAGACCAATTTAACTTGTTTTCTAATTAATTATTCGCTTACGTCGTACATCGCGTTGTTGTACTGTATACATGAAAGATAAATTAGGTGTACTCTTGACCCAAGAATAATTCAACAGTTTTCAGTTTCCCTTTTTGTAACATTCGCTACGTCAAAAGTGGATGTTGATTTAATTTTTAAATATTAAATTATCTACTAAACAACATGGATGTTTGGTTCTGGTTTGACAATGTGAGATATTTTAATATTCGGTAAGTTTTATCTATGTACATATTTTATTATTGTAATTTAATTGCCCTTTTCGTTTACTTAGTTAAGCGGTTAATTTGTGAACCATGAAAACATGGTCATCATAATAATATTTATGTGATGATATGATAATGCTATAAAATAAGCAGCAGAGCAAGTGTACAAAGTGTGTAAGCAGCGCAGTGGTGGTATGGTAGCGGGGGCTTCAGCCTTGGTGTACTTTTATGACTTGGCTGTCGCCGGTGGTACCATCGCTACCGCTGTGATTGCGTTGCCATGTCCATCATGTTTTCATGTCATTTTAATATCGTTCTTTATGCATGACTATAAAACAAGGTGAACTGGGCTCCCAAAATGCGATTATCTTATTGATGTAATCATGCATGACATATTTTAATTGTCATGGTCGTATTTTTAAAACGTCCATGAAATTTTAAGTGTGCATGAATAATGTCTGACATTAAAGTAATTTGAAGTTAATGAGTTATGACTACATAATAATAGTTGTCATTTTAATTGTTTGAGTAATGGCAGTAGTTTAATTTTTATGAAGTAACTTGTTTGGAATTTTTTGTGGTTTTTTTACAGCGATAATGTCGCCGGGACTATTGGAAGCAGTTAAAAGCAGGTGTGGAGGCGGTGGTGGTGTTAGTACAAACACCAAGTCAAACATAGCTGGTACTACAGAAGGTCCTAAAATGTCAAAGGAAGCGATTCCCTCCGTTTCTAAAGTGGAAGGCAATAAGACAGATGATTGTTCAAAGCCTGAGGTGGATAAAGACTTGTACTATTTTCCTGTTGATAAGGTTACAGAGCAAGGTATTAACTCAAAAGAAATAAAATACTTAAAATGAAGTAATTAAAAATTGGCAATCAAATTGTTTATGATATGATGCTTGTGAAATGGAGAACTGTTAAATTTAATGGGTAATGTTTCTTGACATGAAATATAGATATGAAGACAACGAAAAAGAAAAAGGTTGAAGTGAATGGAGAAACTATTGCGCTCATTTCTCATGATAATAAGATATTTGCCATCCAGGAAAAATGTCCTCATTATGGTACTAATATTAAGTAATTAGAATAGATTAATGTAAAATATTAAGTTAAATAGACATTATTTTTGTTTTGATATTTAAAAAAGGTGGGCCACTTCACCAAGGTGATATTGAAGACCTGCCCCAGGAGGGACCATGTATTCGATGTCCTTGGCACTCTTGGAAATTCAGTTTGACAACGGGAAAATGTGTGTCTCCCCAAAGGGAAGACAAATGTTTGAAAATCTATCCCGTCAAGGTGAACAAGGACTCAAAGGAAATAAAAATTGGTTTTGAAAAATTAGCCGATACAATATTCAGTACCCCTCCATAAATAGAACAAAGAAAAGAGAGTAATTTAAAACTGAAGAGAAAAAAAATTTATAAAGGTGAAAAAGTGATACTTCAAAAAAAATGTCAGTTGTAAAAAACTGTAGATTAGTCTTGTCAATCAAAAGAGTCCATAAAAAATGTTGTTGTTGTTAAAAATTACAGCTAATTATTCATAAAAATGATACAAAACTGTTACTGCATTTTTAATGTAATGTAGCTCTTCTCTGTACTGCTCACATACACACACAATGTATTCCAGTTTTAAAAAAACTACAAAAGTAAGTTTTATTGTTGAAAAAAATTCGCACTTTCTTATAAATTATAAGTTAGAATGGTAACAAAAGTATGCTATTAACTTAAAAAATTCCATCGAACATTTTGTATTTTTGTCTTTCGCAATGTAAAGTCATTAGATACACAAACACACGCAAAGAATTAATCGAAATAAGTGTTATATTTAAAAAATCAAAAATAATATATTTATGCTCACTGGCACTTTTACTTTTTTAGTTCATTATTCTAGTCTTTTATGCCAACACAGTAATATAAATTAAGTATGAATCACGAAGACTAGTTTAGTATTTATTATTGTTTTTATATTTTGAATTTTTTTTTGAATGCCCACTTGTTGAATTGATTTTTTAAAAATGTAATTCTAAATCAATCAAATTTGTCTGTTTTACTTTTGAATGAACCAATGATGCATGTTGTTTTTTAAGAGAAATGCTCCAGTGTTGCAGTATGAAAGTAATTGTTATGCTGTGTGTAGAATTTAAGACGAAAGTATTTTAATATAAATATGTGGACAAAAAACTACAAGTTTTATTACACAAAGCAGTATTGAATGTGATTGTATAAATATAAATACTTATGAAAGTTACTAGGTACAGTATTAAATGCAACAAAAGTTTATTAGTTATGTATCATCACGCACAGAAGGGAATGATGCATTTTGCAGAAGAAAAAAAAGCTAAAAAATAAAATGACAGCGAATAATATAATTTAATGAGTTATGTTTTATTTAAGTGTTAAATATTCATAATAAACATACATGGTAAAATTGCTTTTAGTATACTAGATTATTACATAAGTTGTCTGTACTGCATTGTCTCAAGAGGAGTTGCCATGGTATGTCATGTCAGTAGATATCATCTTAATAATATATATAATTGCATTGCACTGCATGGTGCTAACCAAGTAGTTTTAGTTTTACAAATTTTTAAAAAGGTATTATTTTTTGACGTTTCACTATATTTTAAGCTTTTACCCATCCCGTGACTCTGTTTATGTTGTGGATGTATATGCACTTATTTTATGATATACACTAATCATTTAAATTGATCTCGTTAAAACACATAATAGTTTGACAAGTTTTTTTCTCTACTCATTGCATACGGCTTCAATTAATCTATAAACTTGTATGAAGTATTCTTTAAATATTTTCAAAGTAGTAAATTACGACATAAATTACTGCGAGTAACAAATAGCTCTTCCATTCCATGACAACTTTAAGAACTGAATTCAAAAAATGAAAAACTAACTTACAAACAGAAACACAAAAAAGTTAAATACGAAATCCATGTAATGTATACCGTGTTTGAATTTCAAAGTCCTACTATTTCCTGCCAAATAAAATATTAAACGCTTGTAGAATTTTAATTTGAAAATTTTGAACTTGTCAAAAAAATTGTATAAAATTCCATGTTTATCAATCCAGTGCAATGGTATGTTTTCTGACATTTGAGGATGACGCTTTTGTAGGTCCATGGATTTCTAGACATTAGACGAAAATTTGGTGCATGTGGACGTGGAGGACCTCATTCCGTAAATATCTCAAATTTAGGATAACCATTCATGAACGAAAATTCTATTAAATCCATTCCCTTACTGTAAAAGACAAAATAAGGTTTTCCCCTAAGAATTGAACTGAACATGCACAAAATGTCTCTCAACATATTCTTCTTTTTTTCCAGCAATTAAGTAAAAAGGTATATATTATTTAATCATATTGAATTACATAGAAATACATTGAATAAGAATAATGCATCACATTTTGTATTCCCTTGGGGCTCATATTTCATATCACACTCGACTCCTACTTGTCTTCACATCTGCCTATTTTAACAGTTGACTAACATATCATATCACCACCAACGAACCATCTCAACAGCACTTTTGCCTTCCGTTCCATGATTCCATACACACCAGCATTTCGAAACTAGATGCCGTTACCTGCTATACAATCTCCACATAAACAAGCTTTACGAAATGCAAAAAAATCTTTCACTTTTAAATATTTGATTGAATTTACAACAATTTATGCATCTGTCTCCACAGCATAACCCAAAGCTACTTTTAGTACCTGTGTTCCTTTTAAAATTAAATCTACATACGATAGAATGGATTTCTTCACAAAGAACTGTAGAAACAATGAAACATGAAAACTAAACTTGAGAAAAATGAAATTATAATCCTATTAATCATCATGTCATTTATAAATATTACTTTGATAAACTAAATGTATTCTATGCCCGGATGGCTCGCAATCTCATTGTTTTCTCCATAAAATCATCCATTGTTAAACGGTTTAAATGTACACACAGTGTGTGATGTATTCTTTCTTCTATTTATCCCTACCAAAAATACGCACTGTGTAAATAATCTCTACTTAAAAATTTACATGTAAACTCCATTAGGAAATTTTTGAAAGTATATATCTATCCTATCCTAAACATCAATAACACTCATCCCAAAACTGACTCAAATGTCCTTCTTTTTGTTCACCTGTCACAAGTTCATTCAAAATCTAACACAGTTAATTACTAAAAACAGGTACACACATTTACACGTTCATACATCCATACAATTTAAACATACATTTCATCATAACTATATTTTTGTATTTGACATTAAAACAATAGGATTAATTTTGAACATGGATTATTTTCTTGCTTTTATCTCACTTTTGTTGTTTTTTATGCGTTTGCATGTGACAGACAATCATAAAATCACAATGAAAAAGGACTTTTAATTGTTTTATGTTGTATTGTGCAAAATACTGTTTCGTTTTATATATATATCGTATAAAATGGGGATTTCGCCATTGTTTTAAAATATATTGAAAGTGCTTGTTTTAATGATGGTTTCATTATTGAAAGAAATATATATTAAATGTATATACATATTTTTGTATACTTACGCACATCATGTAACCCTTTCACTCTTCATTACACACATTTTGCCATTTTATTTTTTGCTATAGGCTTTCTCTTCTTTTCACTCAACTTTTTTTAGATGGATGTTTTCCATGAAAAGTGATAGCATGATGGGGGGAGTGTAGTGAGTGGTTATGGTTGCGTGAGTGGTGGTGGTGGAGCTAGTTCATCGTTTCTATTTACTCAGTGGTTTTACAAGTTTCTGTGTCACTAGGTATTCAATAGCTTGTACATAATATTATTATATTAACACGAGATACACATATAATATGACGATAACGCAAAACTAAAAAAAGAAAGAAAAAATTCTATTTGAAAATGTTATTATTATCATTATTACCCATCTTACAATACGCTACGTTACTACGTGTGTGTACCCTAGTTAGATTTTTCATTTTTCCCCATCGTATATCAAATTTCACTACTATACTGACACTCATCGTCATCATATCATCATCATCAGACATTATGTTTTACTTTCACAGTGCTTTTTCAAAGAAAAAAATATACACGTGGCTTGATACTATACAAATGTATGTAAGACTTCAATAGAGATTCATGAGAGAAGGGACATCTAACAGTGTCTAGTGTTTTTTTTACATCTATATTGTTAGGTTTTAGCCATCCTTTTTCATGCTTTCACCGAGATGATTATGAGATGGACTTTTTCGAAGACCTGAGGTAGCATTGCCAATTCGACTGAGGTACATGCTGCAAATCAAAGCTGTCCCCAAGCGAACACCCATCACTGTCAAAAGCTGGTTGGGGATTATAACGAGTAAAAAATAATCACAACTCAGAGAATGCCATTATGATTTCCATGTATAGTGTATATTATATATACATACATATGTGTGTTTAATTTTGCTACTAATTAGATAAGCAAAAAAAATAAAGATTCAAAGATATTTGTTTACCGTTATGTCATAAAGTTGAGAGATTCCAGTGGACACGGCAGAAATCAAGTCGACCACACAAAGTGAAGAAGAGTAAATCAAAGCTGCCATTTGGACAGTTCTCACAACGGTTTTGTCACGTATATACATAAACCGCCAGAAGGTAACTGAGAGTGCTTTCCCACACAAGTGAAAAATATAAACAGAAAAAAAATGTATTAGCAAAATTTCAATTTTGAGAGGCAGGTATATTTTAATTAGTTTAAGAGGATTAAAATGTAGGATGTTGTGTAAAATAGGTATAATGCAGAATTTTCGGGTGTCTCAAAATACCCCAACATTTGTTTCATGCAGAGAAATACACAAAGGTAAAATGTAATCCCTTAGGTAGAAATAAATCTTTGTAAAAGTGGCACTTCTCATGTATTTTACAACATTTAAACCCTTCAGTTGGAAAAAATAATGACAAGGAAAAAAAGATTTAAATCTTCAAACCAACAGAGAATAAACGTCAGCACACGTGCCTTGTGCATGAAATGCAATGCATGAGAAACGACGATCATTCTCAAAAATAAATACAGATCTGTAATCTCATTTGCAAAATGGGAAAGTAAACAAATTTTAAATACTAAGCACACATTACAAAAAGGTAGTACAAGTTTTTAAGTAGTTATGAGCATTTTACTCTTTCTCTCTCTCTCTTTTTCTGCAGTATTTACAAATGAGAGAAAAGATCGAAAATTGGATTGGACAATAATAAGAGGGACAATTTTCACCAAAATGCTTAATAGTTTTATGTTAAATAAGTAAAGTACCGAGTAAAGCGACTGCATAATACTTTGACGCCGTCATCCAGCTTTCCTCTTCATTGTCCTGTTGCTGTGTTTGTTGTCGTTGAATACCGAGTAATTTGAGTTGACTAGCTTGTCTAGGAAAGAATAGGATCAATAATGCTTGAACAAAGAGCATTGCGGAGAGAAAAGCCTGCCAGTTCCAAACCCCCTTGGGAAATTTCACGTACAAATGCTCATTGTGACCAAGTACTTGCGAAATCTGCACAAGAACAAGAAGAGAAAAAAATACATGAACCAAAAAAAGAAGTATTTATGGTGATGGGAAGAACAAAGAAAAAATAGATACACATACGACACACTTTTACAAAAAAAGGTAAATAAAAAAATGTATGTACTTATTTGCGGATGTTTTTGTCTTTTTCCTACCTACATATACACAAGACGAGACACACTAGCAATATCCAGCCATCCAAAATTGGACATCTTAAAAACTTAAATGTTTTTCCATTTGGTTTGACTTTTTCCCTTTCTTCTTCTCTTTCCACTCAACTTGGTGGTAATATCCTCTCATCTCTCTCAAGTACAAAAGCAATAAACTTAAACATGTGTAATGTAAATGTGAAGTGAAAGTACTACACATAATATATGTATATGCATCTATCTCACTCAATCTGAATATATTTCCGTTATAAATAACGAATAACGACGATCAGCGATTTTTTTTATTAGAGTCTGATTTATATCCTTTTTATATGGATATTTTTAAGAGTTCAGCTTAAAAAAATCTTTTTAAGAGTCTTTTTTTTCTAGTTAAGTTGCATAAGTTGTTGTACAACTTTTTTTATGGATGGATCTCAGTCTTTATCCTACTTTACTACTTAAATATCCTATCGCTCAAAAATAATAGTGCCAGAAGTTTTTTTATTTTAAATGATTTACTCAGAGATGCACATACAAACAACATATATCCCACATCCATCCGAAACGGATATTTGTTTTATTTGTTCAACTGCCTCGTTTTGAGCTCTTTTATGCCACAATCAAACTTTTGATCAAAATAACATAATATATCTCTTTATTCGCTTTATCTACTCATTCAACTGTGTTTTAAGAAAAAGTGGAGCTTCTCAGTTTACATGCTGGTATCAACTACAAAGGTATATGCGTTACCTTGCCACGTAAATAAAAAACCACACCATGGCATTAAAATGTCTTAAAAGGTGTGTTGCGCATTTTTATCTCATTTTTTAAATGTAAACTAGCTATGTACATGGTTTTTTTGGTGTTTGAACTTATCAAAAAGATAATAATGCCCAAGAGCATACAAAGAGGGTTATTACTTTCGAAGGAATATCAATTTTCTGCTCTAGTGATGTTTTACTTTCACCATCATCATCAGCCAGAGCAACATTAAGATACCAGACCCAAGCAACATGTTTTTTTTACAACTTAAGGCATTCCATCCAGCATGAAATTATTCATCGCAAATTAAATTTCCTGTTTGAAAATTAACCAGAGATCCTACCGAACATGTTTATTTATAACATGTATGCAGGAATGTAGGTACATATGTCGGTGTGTATATAAACTTTTATGTATGTTTTCAATAATGTAGTTTCTTGCTGAAAATTAGGATTAGGATTTATTACACCTCGATTAATCCCATTCTCAATCTCAAGTATATATGTAGGTCTTTTTACCTTTGATCGATGAATGTCTCCGTTATCAGTTTCCCCAACTCCAAGAATTTTCCGCGTTTTTAACCTCGAGTGCAAGTCTCCACTGCTGTGTTTCCTAAAGGGGAATACAAATTATTTTATACACCAATTTAATCGAAATTAATACATGTACAAGAAGCGAAAAAAACATGACCTAATTCTTAAACAAGATTGTTTGAAATAAATAAATTTCTAATCGCAATTTTGTGTTGGGTTTATTAATAGCTTTTAATCATGAGTCAATCAAAATGATGTTCTTTCAAAGAAAATTTTCATTACAGCCAAAATTGGTCTATGCTTTCTCTTACTTTACTGTTTGTGTAGTTTTTATTTCATGCACACGTGTATATATACATACCTAATGTATGGTTGTACTTTTATTTGACTTTGATTATTCTAATAATTGTTATTACTAAAAGGAATGAAAAAGCCAAGTTATATAATATGTTAGTAGAAGTAATAAAAACAATATTGCTAAAAGGAACAAATAAGGTTGTTTGGTAACGAAAGTTTTTTTTGGATTGTTGGTTGGATTATTTAAGAGCCTTGCTGGCTGAAGCCTTAATATTACCCAAGATGTTAATGAACATTTTCATTTTCTTCTTTGTTTCTTATCATGTGTGTGTGTATCTGTTTGTGCCTGTGTGTTTTTTTCTCCTTTTACCTAAGTATTTGTGCTAATTTAGGGAGCTATAAAATCAAAGGTTTTAAAAGCGGAAAAGACATAAAAGAAAAGCACAAACTCAGCAGTATAAAGAGATGAAGATGAGAAATAAGGGAAAAGGAAAGAAGATGAAGAGAGGACGAGGTCATGACAATAACAGGCTTTTTTTACAGGAAGGAAGGTAAGTTAATAATGCCCCCTCAGCATTTATCCTTCTATTCAGTTCAGTCAAGTCACATCATCATATCTGATCGAATGAGTAAAAGTATAAAATGGCATGTGTGTAGGTTTTTTATGCTTGCTTGCTATTCCACAGATTTTGTTTTCGCGTGGTCCAGGTCCAGCTTAACAACCACCTTACAGCATACAGTTTGCATGGTTATTTAAGCTGAGCCTGAGCCGATTCGTTTTTTATATAAATGAATTATTATAACTTGATGACTTTCCCATACTTGTAAATAGATTTTCCCTATAGCGATATTAATATTGTAGGTCTATTATTTGCTTTGCTTGTAGGCTTTTTGTGTAAAAACAAAATTGTATTGTGCTCCTATAATTCTTGATGCTAAACATAGCATTGCAATACCAAGTTAACCCACAAAAAAACAAGCATAAAAGGCATAAAAGATCAATGCAATGTAATTTCGTTTTTTCCTGTTTGCTCTCCTTTTCTTTTTATCCTTATTATTATGCTTTTATGTCGCCGTCATCATAACACAATGTGTCTAGTTAGTAAAGCGAAGGAGGAGGAGGTGGAGGAGAATCGCAACGAAAAAAAAAGAACATTCATAAAAGCTTATGGGGGAAAAATAGAGAAGAATAGGAGAATACCACCAGCAGCAATAAAGAAATTGGTGTTGAGGTGGTGGTGGTGGTAGTGAAAAAGTAGGGAAATCGGAGGAGAAAGGAGAGAGATATTATCATGCATAAAATGTGAGGAGAAAACGGTGAACGAGTAGAGTAAAAAAAAGGAATAGATAAAGCTATAAAGGGAGTAAGATACTTTTTTTCAGGGAGGTATATAATATTATAGGTGGTCTGTCTGCTTTGGCCACTTGTAAAAGTGGAGGTGGAGGTGGTGGTGGTAGAAGATTATAATAGCTAGTGCCACTGCATTGCTACTCTATTTTTGCTACAGTGTAAGAAGCCAGCTTCAAAAATGAGTTAGGTGAGAACAGGAAGCATGACGTGATTCCGTGATGAGAAACCCAAAACATTTTATTGCTTTGCATTCACTATAAATAACCCGTGTGTGCTTTTTACACATGACTTGCTACTTGCTCTTCTATGGTATTTTTCTCCCCCCGTTTAATAGCTTATATAAAAGAAACTGCAAATGGTATGTAAGATGCATGACAAAATATTGCATAAATAGTTTGTGCACATAAGAATCACACCTCACACACACAACACGTCCCACTACTTTTTCTTTTTCGTTTTTTTGTGATTGATGATGAGTTATTTTCTCTGGGAAAAAAGTGAGCTGAGAAGAGTAGCCGTAGTCAAGCCAAAACAAGCTATCTTGGAGAGAGAGGAAACATAGATGTATTTTTTACTTTTCATTGCTTCACTAACAAACCAACAATAGAGGATGCCCAAACAAGAGGTAAAATAATTTATGGAGGGAGAGTATAGTCTTTTTATTGTTTTCCTTTTTGCCTTTTCACTGACAAGATTGCAGGAAATTGGGAGGCAAACGAAGCAATTCAACATGGCTTATGTATGAACTGAATAGCTTCAATAAAAAGGATACATTTCGCTTTTCAAATGTAATTCCATGTTCTCTGCTTCCTTATTAACTGGGTGACTCTTTGTATTTTTTGCATAAGATTTTTGATGGAGCATTGGAATCGCAGGGATAATCCTAGTGGATAGAGAACTCTGCTTGAAGCCAAGACTGGAAAGGAATTCCAAGTATGCTTATTATACATACCTATGTTTTTCTACAGATTTAGGATTATTTCTATCCAATCTGTTCAAGCGGAGTTTGCTCCTTGAAAAAAAAGTTTTTTGCTGGGAGGAGTAAATTCATAAAAAAATGAAATGAGTTTTTAAATGCATTTTGAGCTATTACGAGAATAAGTTGGTGGGTCATAAGCATATTTGGCTTGTTCACTTTAAAAAATGTTTTTATCGTCGTGGGTAAGTCTATTAGTCGCTTCAGGCAAAATCATATATATATTATGTGATGGGCAAAGTTAAGACTAGACAAAATATGCAAAAAATGAAGAGAAATATTAATTAATAAATAGTTTCGATTTTTATGATTATAAATTGAGTATTTTTTGTACAGCAGTCCAAAATATATGGTTGTACGTTGTACCCATGGCTTCGCATTTAAAAAAAAGGTATAAATATATTCATTGAATAGCTCAATATACCAGTGCAAGAGCTCAAAATGGGATCTTGGGAAATCAGGTAAATTGAAATGAACGATGAAATGCGCTAATGAGTCAAATTAATTTATTGGCTTGGCATGCAATCTTATATAATCTCGCTTGTATCGTTTTATGAATGTCTCACATTTTATGTCTCACAAATTATCATGATTTTCACGAGAATGTAATAATCGTGAATTACCCATCATGCTTAATAAACTGCCAGTAAGCCTACGTTTGTAAAAGAGAAACCTAATTTAAGCCGTCATACTTTCCAGGTAGAGATTAGTGACGACGAGTGTGGCTCAATAAAAAGGCAACTATGCCAATTATATACTTACCTTTCCAACTTTGGTGGATTGATGACACGGCGCAAGTTCTCCTTTTGCAAAAGTTTTTGCTTGCTAGCAATTAAATCAGCATTGGAACTAGGTTGATGGGCGGGTGATGATGATAACGATGATGTAAGCCGATCTCCACAGTAATCCATCGAACAAGCGGAAGTTGCAGCAACAGCAACAGATTCTGATGAGGATGAACCTATTTCAAGTGTATCAATTCAGATGAAGTTAATGAAGAGTGACTTGTGGTCGGCAATGCAACGTACAAATACGACTCAGTACAAACTATTACGCTTGAGGTTACAAGTTACAACTCTCACCTAAATTAATTAAATTAGTTGTTGCTGAAGTGTTTTCTTTGTTGCTGCTAATAATATCCCCTTCCATTCTTGTCAGCATTACTCAGTCAGAACAATAAAGTGTTATTGTTAGTCACCCAAAAGAGCTGAGCAAATTATATTTTTTCCTACTGTCTGGCTGGCTGCTCTCGTGATGTCTAAAAACTAATTAAATTTTCTTTCTTTTTAACTCTCTCTCTAGTGGATCAACAATAGTGGCACATCTTTCAACTCAGATGAAAGGATTGACAAAGTTTTTAGACTGTTTTATTTTCACACGCTTCATTCGTCTGAATCTTTGAAAAACAGAGAGAGAGAGAGAAAGTGAAGAGCTATTACTCTTATTATACTTTTTCCAGATAGCGTTCTCCCTATTTTGTGTACAAAGAGAATTTATAAAAACAAGTCCAGTCCACTGGACCTGAAAATGAAGCAAGTACTACTTTTTAAAGTATACTAAAAAACTATTGTTTTCTTTTCACACACCAAGTCCTCGTCACACACAAACAAAGCTATTAGGTTAGTAGAGGAAAAGATGGGTATAATGCAACAGGTTTTGTTGTACACACACAACCCATCACACTCACACACAGACAAGTGACTTTGATCCTGTTTTGACTGCGAGTGAAGGAAAGAGAGAAGAGAAAGCCAGAGAAAATTATGTTGGAACGAAAAACATGAAGAGCAAGTTGAGTGAGCAAGCTCTCTCACAGGATCTCACTCTCTCTGAACACGGAATATGAACACAAAAAAATTTCTCTCCTTGTTTTGCTTATAGCTTAACACGAAATCTCATCGTCATCACATCACACACTTGTTACTATACTAGACCTGAAACAACTACGAAAAGACCACACACACATGAAATTTGTAGCTGATGATGATTATATGATGGTTAGGGTTCGAAGGGAAACGTTTCGAGAGCGAGTCGAGTTTTTTCTCTCTCGCTCTCTCTCTTTCTATATATTAATATGTGTACTGACTATTATTGAAATAAGTTAGACTTTCGATATATATTTTTTCTCTCGTTTATCTCCTCTCCTATGATGTTATGTATGTTACGTTGTTTGGGAAATGGTGATACATGTTTGTTGGTGAAAATGAAACAGAAAACACATGAAAACGAGCGAGGAAAAAGATATAGTAATAAAATATGTATAGCTATCCACCAGAGCTAACTATGTATAAAAAACAGTAATAGATTCTCGTTGTGCGCACACCACCACCACCACTATCACCACAGCCAAAGAACACGAGCTTCGACTACGACACACAACCATAATTTTATATGGCCATTCTGCAACTTGGTTTTTGTGAGTTGAGAAGGAAACTGAACAAGATCTGACGTATTTACCGTTATCTCTTACTCAGTTCAGTTCAGAGTTTCACCGTTAGTAAAATTGTATACAATATGGAGTATTTGTGCTAACAGAGGAAAAGCGTGTATTCAGAGAGAGGAAAGTGCAACATAGCTTTCTTTTCTTTTTCTACTACTCGTCATAGTCATCATCGTGGTGTGGTGGTCGTCGTCGTCGTTTCATATAGTATAAATAAAACTGTGCCCTTATTTATATAGGATACATAAACTTACGAGTTATATCCGTCATGTCATCCGCCTTCGAGTAGATTGTATGCACAATGCCATGTTATGAAATGAACTGGTAGCGCTATGAAACTGCAAAGAAAAATAGAATACAAAGCATTTTAGTACGCGTACGCTGAATTAAATTTCAAATATGATTTATAATATACATACCACTCAACAAGTTGAGGGATCTAGCATCTTATGTCATATAATAAGCTACATATATATAATATTCTGACGTTGCGGGGGCGGGTGTCGGAAAAATGTCTGAAATGTGTCAGCGGATTGCAAAAGATATCACAAGTCTTGAGTAACAGACTGTCCGTGTGACTTTGATAAGTATAACTATTTGTACGCTACTAAATAATGGATAGTGAATTGTGAGTGCCTAAAACTATTTTGAAAGGAGAAGCAAAGAAAAAGAGGACACAGGAAAAGGGGAAAGGATGTCGCCCAAAAAACGCGAGAGGTATAATAATAAAGTGATGAGGAGAAAAAGCGTAGCGGTTATAGTAGCAAGTAGTAATGATGGTTATGCACTTAAACAACTCGGTAAAAATAATAATATATGTTGATGATGGTCAAAGTACTTACTGCAAGATAAAAGAGGAGGCGAGCGAGGTGGAGGACATGGAAGCAGGAAGGAGAAAGCGATGGAATACGTGTATCAGTAGCTGTCATCTTTTATTACAGTGTACATGCTTAATAATAGTGGGGTGATCTTAATAATAAGAAAACCTGACCTGGGGTTGAAAAAACATGGATATTATGTCAAAAGAGAAGTGCAAAGATGAAAGTTGAAGAGAACACTTCTTTTCTCAATGTTTCTAGGCTACAAATTTGTGGCTACTTGATACATTAGCATACTGGCATATGTAACAACCTTTCTAGATCTAAAAAAAGAAAGTAGAAATATTTTAACCAATTTGGAAATATATGTTTTGATTATAATTATAAATATATATATATTCACATAGTTATAAAGTTATTTTTAGTTTTATTTGAACATTTTAATTTTTCTTCTTCTCGGAATCCCCAGTTTGTCTGTGCCACTAACGCAATGACAGTACTTCCTGTAAGTTTTCACTGAAGGATCATGAAACAAGTTTTCCCTTTTTTAGTAGCATATCCTTTTATGGAACATCATAATTTCATCATGCTATACTTTTTTACATCTCTGTTTCAACATCCACCTCTTTGTGTTTAAGTTTCTTTTTTTGTATTTTTCCATTCAGTCATAATATTGAAAAATACATACATGACATTTTTTTCTCAGTTCTCTTCTGTACAAATAGACAGACGAATTACTTCAAACACAGCATCATGCATGATGAGATGACTATGAGGAT
Organism: Entomobrya multifasciata; assembly: GCA_034693345.1. Taxonomy (NCBI): domain Eukaryota; kingdom Metazoa; phylum Arthropoda; class Collembola; order Entomobryomorpha; family Entomobryidae; genus Entomobrya; species Entomobrya multifasciata. The sequence goes on along the minus strand of JAQFXM010000613.1, from coordinate 6,801 downwards.
GATGATAATAGTATGCAATAGTCTTTTATTCTTTTTTTCGTCCAGAATTTCGTATTATTTTTTTGCATCTAAGGAACTTCCCCATTCCCCACTTTAAGAGGAACTGGAGGCACTGCACTGCACGACGTGTAGAAGTACAAGTACATCATCCTATTTTTGTAATAGCAAGTGGGTAGTAAACTCTTGAAGTACTCGCAGCTTACTTTTCTTACAAAAGAAAAAAAGGAGACCTTAGCATTATCATCGCATCACCATAAGACTCAGAACAGAGCAAGATTTTTTTTTGTGCTCTAAGAAAGAAAAATTCTTTCAAATCACAACTCACTCAAGTTTTTCTCATTGTACTTACTTTACTTATCTTCGTATATCCTTCTGTTATGCTGCTATTCTGTCTTGAGCGATAACTTCAGAAATAGTAGACTGGAACCGTCAACTTCTTCTTTTTTTATCCCAAAGAACATAATTCAATAGTCAAAGAAATTGGGCACAGCACGAGATCCGTTACCATACCAGATACCATAATATACTCATTCTACATAAAAGTCTTTACATAAGTAGAACGATGATATTGTGTGGATGATGATGAGATTGGTCATGAAGGAGAAAAAAAGAAGAGCAAGTAGTTTTGCAAAGATATTATATTGGTACCATACTACTGCTCCTTTCTGATGTTCATGAAAAACTTTCTTTTTTCTTGTTGGGCTTTGCTGAGTAAACATCTCTTTTGAAAATATAAGAAAGGGGAAATTGTCTGAAAGTCAGTTTATGTAATGTACAGCCAATGAACTAAAGGCTTTGTGTGTTTTATGTATGTATTTATGATCTTCATCGCTGTCAGAATCGTTATGACAATTAAATCAAGTTAAATATAAGTAAAAACAAACGCAACATGTATACTACTCCAACTGAAAAGGGAAAAAGAAAAAAAATACATAGAGTTTTAGCTTTGAGTGTGCGTGTGCCACCAAACTTTCATAACAACATCAATTTCTATCATATCTTCTATGAAAATTCATCTATGATTATAGTTTAGCATTTTAGCAAGTCAAAACAATTCCACAAAAAATGAAGAGAAAAGTGGAATGGGAATGGCATAAATCGGAGAATCACAATTTTATCAAATAAAAAGTATTCAAGATTGAAAAGTAAACGGAGTTGCAGAGATATTTTTTTCTAACTCTCAAGCAAAATCATATAATAGGTAATAATGCACGTTTCCTAAAAAATACACAAAAAAGATCGCATGTGCATATTTATCAACATGGTTTTCTCCGTACTGTGCCAGTTAAAAAAACTAAGGGTTTCGTTGCAAAATTAGCATAGTTTAATAAACATTACGGAAAACGTTTTGAAATCGATCTAGCATTATATTGTAAGATGGGTGCAATTTTATTCACCTGGGTCCCAAACCAGGCCAAAGTTACCATGATTATTATAGCATGATAGTTTTAATCGTTTTCAAGTACAACCTTGAGCCAGGTCGAATAATAACACAATATTGAGAATAGCTCTAAGCTCATTACAAATTGTGATTGCTCCTGAGAATATGTCAAGTTCCATGTCAAGAAGTCCACTCATTTCGGGTTAACTACTGTGTTAAATATAGTATGTATTCTTCTGCCGTTTGCATATTCTAATTGCAAATCGAGTAGGTACTAAAAAGCCCCAATAAACCTAGTAGAGATTTAACTTGACTCTGTGGTATGTTATGTAGATCACTTATGCAAGGTTGGTAGGGTTGCACTACACACAGTGAAAATACTTCTTCATGCATAATCAATTTAAACGCAACTTAATATTATAAAATTAGATTTCGACTGATGCTGACAAGCTGCTATGCTGCTGAGTGTGCTGAGTATGAGTGCAATACGTGGTATGTGAGTGTGATGTAATTTGACATTGACACAATTTCATTTATGCATATCATTTACGGCAAATTAAACACAGAGGACAAAATCCGAAAATTATTTACATCAAAAGAGCACAATAAATTTGCAATTTAATTCTATGTTATCATCCAGCTTATCCTCTTTTCTCAAAATCAGTTGCCACTTGCCAGCTTTATTTAATAGCTTGGTACACATGTAATGAGTACATTTGTGTAACTTAAAAAATAGGCAAATTTTGTAAGAATACTTTCCATTAGATACATATATATATAATGAATGCTTGTCACGAAACAAAAAGCTTTAACTTCATAGTTTTTTATTTGAATCTCAGATATAAGCAGTTAGCTTATCTATCTGATATAGAGAGAAAAACACTTAGATTGAGAAGAGAAAATTACACCGAAACGTACTATCATCCTCCCATCTCTCATAAAAAACGTTTCTTCAAGTCAAGTCTCAAGTCTGAAACAGAGAGTAGCAGCCTAGTAATCTAGCTAATTAGTAGTTGGAGACTAAAGAGAAAAAAGCAAATGTTTGCTGAGTTGATTATGATGATGATGTTGTTTTGTGGCAAAGGGAGAGCATTTTTCTTTCTGTATATTTTTTACAAGAGAAAGTTGTAACCTTCACTATTTTCTACGTAAAAACGTGATCGAAGATTAGTGACGTGACCAAAGACAAGAGACAATACAAGGCAAGACCTCTAGAAACGTTGATGTGTCAGGGCTACTTATTTATTGCTTTGTTGATAATGCCATATTGAAAGCATAAAAGAAAGCTCATCGGAGGAGAATGGTGATGTGATGTCGGTGAAAGCTGTTTTACTTGTGGGTAAAAAAGAGACTCTAATGTTGACATAGCAACTTTTTTTGGACTCTGCTTTGACATTGCTGCATGTAGTGCAGAATGACCAGGCCCAAAAAAATATAGACCAATGAACAAAATAAGTATGTATTAATGAATGTATCTTTACATCAAGTAACAATAAGCTATTTTTTGACAATTCCCTAAATAAATGGATTTTTTTCAAAAGCTTGTAACAAAGTCAGAATTAAGACACCCGTTAAAAGCTTTTGGATCAGAAAATAAAAGCAAAAAGGTAAAACGTTACATGTGCATTTTGTTTTTATGTGTCTTTTCACAGGTTTTAATCATCTGGGTATATAATATGGGCTAAACTTAGTCAACACAGAATGGGATCAGAGAAAGAGATGGGCATTTAAATTAAATACAAAAAATACACCTAAACAAAAAAGAAAGCTAAATAAGTTGACAAGTAAAACACTTGTCCCTGCAGTCAACAGTCTTTGCATTCAACTTGAGTGTGAATGTGAACAGTTTTAAAATGATTGCATAAGCTATTGTGTAGATGAAAGTAGGATAAAAAAAATAGAAAAAGGAAGCCATAAAAAAGCAACTGTGGAAATTGGAGAACCTAGTAAATGCTGCTGTTATAGTGCTTCTCCTGCTGTTGCGGTGCAGCTAAAAGTAGTCGGTCTCTCATGTTTCCCCGAAAAAACCTCAAAAGGAAATGGTATGACATGCCATCATAATAATCGTCATAATAATCATCATTATCATTTATACACCTTCAACCTCGCACTCATATACTATTTTCATATCTGTATTTTAAAAAAAACACACACACACACACAAGTAACATTACAATCTACAATAGTTATTGTTCCATACACTAACATCTCATATTCATCATTCAGAGAGAGAGAGAGAAACTCGTAGAAAACGTAGTGAACAGATTATGTGTGTATTGTATATGATGGCATAAATGGTGATGATGGGATGAGGTACTCAAGCAAAAACACATAACAATGGAATAAAACAAATGGTTTATTTTTTACTTCTTGTTCTTCCACACACTATCATCAATGCTTTTCCCATTCCAATTCAAATTCTCCTTTTCATCAAACCAGACAGAGAGGCTGGAATACTATTTTGAAGTATTTTGACAATTCGAGTGAACATTCCTTTCATTTCACTAGTTTAAATGTCCGCCTTATGCATGCAAGCATGATGATGATATGTGCACATGTTTTCATTTATGTATATATATTATCTTATATGTGTACTATGTATTATTTATACAAAATGGAAGGAAAAATGGTTTGTATGTCTGGATGTTGGGGAAAGTAAAATGAAAATTGCAAATTTTTAGGTTTGCAGCAAAGAATTTCAAGAAAGCTTTTCACGTGTTACTAATAGGACGGGAAAAACTAGAAAGATAGGTACAAAATAGAAAGTGCAAAATTTTACCATTCAAATACGAGTAAGTACGATCGAATGGAAAAAAATGAAACAAGTGCATAACAGACTAAAAGCCAAACCAATATTTCCAGATTCCATTATCAAATTTTCAATTTCTTTTTTCAATGCTTGTATATCATGTACAAAATATACTAACATTCTATTCTATGGGCTGAAAATTGTGAGAATACATAGTGGTGAATTATTTACAACGAAATGTTTTCTGCACAAAATTCCGCAGATGCAGATGCAGAGAACAGACAAAGATATAAGGCAGTTAGCAGACCAGACCAGAGAGAGAAAATGTCCTTAAATTTTCTGTTTTGTTCGAAAGGCACTAGTTGAAGTTGAGAGGGGATCCTGATGAATTCATGGAAAAAGTGGTGGTGGCAGTACAGTGCTGTGGCATTGGTGAAAATTTGTGCTGCTGCTATATTTCTGCTTTGTGGGTTTGGTCAAAATAATAACTCAACTGAGAGATGCAAAGCAAGGTAGCACCAAACACAAGTAGTTGTGTTGTGGTTTGAAACACAGGAAATAAAGGTCTTACTTTCGTGTGTTTAAATGGGATGCGACTTTCATACTAGAGCTTGTTTCTCTTCTTCCCTGCCAAGTTGTTGGTATGGTGGTCCGTATCTGGTTTGGTTTTCTGCTTTCTCCATGTACAACTTTGTAAGCCGATCTAATGAAGTGATGCGATAAAACAAGCGATGATAATGTTAAAAAGTAAAGGCTGCACAAGATAAAAACTTTAAATAAATTAATCTTTTGATTTGAAAGGTTTGAAAAGCCGTTTTAAATTAAAACACATTTTAAAAACATTACAATTTGTGGTAGCGAGAAATGGCTCTTTTGATGATAGCGAAGCACACAGATCGATGGGTTAGGAAAACGTACGATATTCCACCAAATTATATACTTAAGTGGTTATATGAACAAATGATACGGTGATTAGTATACAGTGCCAGCCTGGTGACATTGTAAAATAGAATATATAATTAAATATGTAATGTAGTTTCATTAATAATATAGCTCTTATACAGCAGAGTAGGAAAAATATCAAGGTAATTCACTGACGACTGACTCCAAATCTGCTATTAAAGCATGTACAGATAAAAATGATGATATGTTATGTCAAGGACTGCAAGCAATTTTTATGATCATTCATTGCAGTGATTATAAATACCACCATCCTCCTGACCATAAAGATGTTGAGATTAGTGAATTGGACCAAAAGACACTTTACTACTGTCATTAAACCTGTGTATGTCTAGTCATTATCATTCATGCCATGTAACGATAACAATCATCAAAGAAAGTAGGATAATTATTGTTGTAATAATGAGAAAGACAAACAATGAGAACTATCCATAAAGCAATCAGGTAAACGATCTTTTCTAGTGATTTGATAATTTAGTTGTGTGGGAAGCTCACAAAATTTAGTACTATCTTCTCTTTTCTCTTTTGAGTGTGCTGTCAAGTGTGTGTGTGTTAGTGAAAGCTTCTAAAATTCAATTCAACATGGTCTGTTGCATTGTGTTGCTGGTTTCTCTGCTATAAAAAGTCTATAGTTAGTATAGTGTATTTACTGCATATAAGAAAGTATTTTTAGCACCGACCAAACCAACCATCACTGCTTGAAGCATAACGTGCGTCCTCTCCTGTGTCCCTGTGCAATAACTTTAATTCTACTGTTCATACTGCTGAAAGACTTCATAAGGCATAGGCACTGGAGTTTCATTTTTGTTCGCCTACTTGTCTCGTCGAAAGGCGAAACAAGAGCATGACAAAATACTAAAATTCATAACGCCTTTATGAGTAAAGATGGAATCAAGTAAAACGGAGGAAAGAGCATTATTAGTTTTGAGAACTTAGGAAGGAATAGATTTTCTACCCACATATTACACTTGGTTGGTGTACAAGATTACAAGATGTTGTCGACATCAGTTAGTTAGTAAGTATGTGCGCGTAGGCTTGAGGTTTTTAGAGACATGACACGAGGAATTTTTTTGTAGAAAAGAAAGTGGGGTGAACGAGGACACAAAAAAAAAGGATGAACATTTTTTGATCAGATCAGAATCATTATGATCTAGTGTTCATATATAATGTATAGGGAGCAAACATGAAGATTGTGCATACATACTTACAAGCTCTCATGATGATGTTCATGCATGTCTTACTTTTACTTTTGCAACAGTTTGGTTTAAGTTGGTATATGGGTATCGTAAGATACTGACAACAGCTTTCTTGTCCTTTTACTAAGTGCCAAGGGTATTTTATAGTTTTAGTATGTATAGCAGAGTAAATGTCTGTCTGTAAACGCTGTAGTGTCCAAATGCTTTCTCTGATCAGTCTGAAAATTGGTAGGTTGGTTTGTATAAAATCACTCTGAGCTTTAAATGGGTAAAATCCATTTAAAGACCATTTCCTACAAAAACATAACAGCATGGTTTAAATTTGATGGGTATATATAACTTATGCTGCTTCAAAATAATTCATCAAATTTCAAAATCAAAATGCTTACCAGACGCATTTTAAAACGCAGATTTGCAAATGAACTTGGGAAAATCTAGTTAAGGACTTGCCACGTAAAAAAATCTTGTTTATGCCGCAGAAAAACAAAGTGGCACTTAAGTGGCACAAAAATAAC
>JAQFXM010000612.1:0-45404 GCA_034693345.1 Entomobrya multifasciata | reverse complement strand
GTGTTCATCACTGTCATTTGTCGCAATATTATCATCGCAGCGGCGTCATTATGGTCGCTATTACAGCGGGTTTATTATATGAAACTATATATGTATGTTTGCATGTATATATTATAATAGAGCATACACTAGTGGAAAATAATATTGTGTTGGTTGAATCAAATCCATTGAACTTTTTTCCTCCTCTTTGCTATCCGATGGTCAATAAAACATAATATATTGACATAAAAGAATCGCTTGAATTTGCATTTCGCATTTTGAATTACAAACACACAAAGATAACAAAGCAACCAAGAAGATCAAGAAAGAAAAGATCTTTTAACGGAACGGGATGGCGGCTTGGCAGCGGTGTGGTGGTGCCGGAGTCGAGAACATCTTTATCTTCGTCAACTACCTGACCACCATTTAAACACTAAATGGAATACCTCTTTGAATGCTTATGGTTTATTGTTGAAAACAAAATTAATAGCGCGTATGACTACTAAAGAAAAAAAGAATGAATAGCACTAGCACGAGAGTGCCGGTGAGTGTACTTTATTTTTAATGTGTTTAATAATAATGATGCATCACATCACATAATCGCAAATTTCAAAAGAAGAATAAGTGATTATTCAAATTTCAAAACTGAATGAATCAATGAAGATACTCACTCAATGCCTCTTCTTCTTTTCTATCCATAACTTTTCATTGAAGATGGTTTGAGGAAAAAAAGATGAGAATGAATTCATTATGCAAAAAAAATCTTCATTTTTACCACTTCAATGACTTCCTTTAGCCCTGCCAGGCTTAATACTTTGAAACTCTTTTATGGATAGCCATAGATGAATTGGATATGTCAAAGTCAAACCTTTTTTCCATCCAACTGCTTCTTCTCTCGGACTCCATCTTTTTTATTCTTCCTCATCTCATTATGGAGATAAGAAAGAATAAATGTTGGTAGGTCATCAACCTTCTTTAGCTTTTTTCATGATGTGGGAATCAAATGGTTTTTGTACTAAAATATTTTTATTTACACACATGCAGTTTAGTTACATTTTAACAAAAAAATATGTGAGATTTTTATGAATTATTGAGAAAATTATTATTTAGAAGAGTTCGTCCGTTTATTTCCCTTTTTGTACAGTTTTTTTTACTGATTATTATTATGTAAACGCGCTAACAATGCAATGATTTTTTCTCAAAAAGTCAAGTCATTTGCCGTTGCCGTATTATTTTTCATTCCTTAAAAAAATTTAACGGTTACTCCATAAACTTAAGTTACTCAAAGAATAGATACACAATACAACAAAAAAGGGTGTCTTGTCTTTTTTTCTCTTGAGTAAATAATTTCATTGAACACTGTCCAAAAATTATTGAAGATGAAATATGACCATTACCGACACCAATTCCTCCCTTTTGCAACCTTGTGAATCCCAAAAAATTGAAGATGAGGAAAAACGGATCATCGTCATCACATAACCGACGGAACCTTTTGCCATTTTTATGTAACTTTAGTCTTAGCATTCATGCACACACACAATACACACCTCACTTGACTTGACCATCCAATTTCCTATTCAAGTTGAAGATTTTTTTGCCAATCGACATTACTGACTGAAGTAACACGAATGGTCATTATGATGATCACTGATCACCGCCGCCTCCTCCATTTTTACATGATTTTTCAAGCATTCACGATTACTCGAAAAGCTCTTGAACTAACTAAAAAATCTCTCTCTTGGTTTTTTGGATATTGTAGTGCAGTGTAATCATAATCATCCTGAAAAATATTTTTCACACACACAAAAACCTTTAAAAGGTCTATTATATTTTTGCAAGAGTATAGTGTATGTAGTCACATAAAATGATTCTACCACGCCAAAGCCGCATATCGCCATGATGCCACCTTCAGTCCATTTAGTTATTGTATTTCGGCTCATCTTTTGTCCCGTCATATAGTTATCATTATTATCATTCATGATCATCATCAAGATTCAAGAACTGAGCAAAAGGTGTGCGCATTTATTTGCTTCATTGCAATTTGCTTGCGCAGCGCAGTATATTGGCTTTGGTAAAGTCAAGTCGTCGTCATCATCATCATCATAATCATCTTTTATGAAGGTGTTGCCCTTTCAATCTACATACCATTATATTTTACAGACGTTACAAATTTTGAGTCTTTTTCAGCTTGTACAATTATTATAGCTTTTTTGTCTTTTTTGAAGATATGAAAATGATTGAATGGTTTGTTAGTTTAGTTAGCACTTATCCCAAAACTGGCATAAAAAAACTGCAATTTTTTCCCCAAAACACGAAAACAATTTCTGTTTAAGAGTAAAGTTAATAGACATGTCATATATTACACCTAATATAATAGATGTGTAAGTTTGTATTTTAGTTTGTTTCTTGGTTTTTATCTTTATACAACAGTAAAATTTTGGTGTAAAACGAACATCAAACAAATGAGCTGAAAACAAAACAAGGGAGAAAAATTATTTCAATGTTTTATGTTTTAATGATAATCACATTTCGTGTTTTGCTGTTTGTACATGTACACATCTATCACCAAAAAAATTTGCTCAGAGAAGAGTGAGAAAAAGAGAAAAGATTAATGATCTGTGCAAAATTACACACATATCAGTTTCATTAATTTTTTGAGAATGCCAAAAGTATAATGCCGTGTGAATTGATCTTTTCTGGGTACTCACCCGTTCGGTTGTAAATTAAAGAAGAAAAAACCGATGGACCGTGGACGTGTAGTGAGAAACGGGATGGAATGGATAGAGCAAAAATTAACAAGCACTGCATTGTTTTAAGTTTGTACTGAAAAAAAGAAGATAATTTTTCATTTTGTCTTGCAATTTGTTTCCATCAAAATTTCGTACGGTCAGCGTCAACGGTATGTATTATCTCTGGGGAAGGTTATGTGTGTGTCTTTGTACCTTTCTCAGGTTACACAACCGTTTGTTATGCATGTAAAATCGATAATAGTGTAGAAAGATGATGTTATATAAAGTATATGACTTTTTATCCAATTATTTTCTCACATGACATAATCATCAAGCTTGGTAGACGCGTGGAAGGAAGATGAGTTGTATAAGTGTGAATCAAAGTTCTAATTTTAATGTATTCTGATCAAAGTTTTTTTTCTCATTACTCTTTCCGTAAATGGGTCTATCAATCTTATTATCAAGTCATCACTTTTGCAAGATAGGGCCACACAAAAAGTATAATGTTATGAGCATATTACTTTTTGATAGCATGTTTCACTTCTTTTAAAATAGTCGTATTACATTTCAAAGAAAAATCAATGTCTTGTGTAGGTATGCATTGTTGAAAGTTCCAATTTTCTTTCAAATTGCAAATATTATGTGCCTAAGCTTCACAATGTATGTAGCATGACATGACTGCAATATCATATTTTTAATGGTTAATAGCTGTATCCGCTGGGTAAACTTTATATGCAATTCAAAATATTATGCAAAATTGGTAAAATGTAAGAAAAGTACTTGAAAATTATGGGTTAGTAAGTATACATAACTGATTCAGAATGTGTAACTTATCATTTTTCTACTTAATGATACACATTACATGTAGGTACGCAAGAGTACGGTGATCAGATCATCAAAATCGTCTTCATTCAAGTCACAAGAGGAAAGGTTATATAGCATTCTTGGATATTTGTATTATTTTTTCAGAGTGCAACGTTTGCTAATGAGTGTTTTCTCAACATGGCAGATGTGCACTTGATGATGTGCTCATATAGTACCGTAATCGAAAGGTGAGGCATGTCACACAAGTCACAAGGTAAATAGTTTGATGACGTTGATTACACCATACATTGCATTGCATTGGGTATTAGTATTGGTCGTTTGGACCCTTTTGATTATAGCTCTTTTTTCTCATGTTTGTATGTTACAAGAACACACACACACACAATGAAACACACCTGCTGCCACATATATTTTAAAAATCTAAAACTGTTGTTTCCATTATGATCGATGATTGATGAGCAAAGATGATACTCGGAGTCATACGGTCACTGTATATTTCTTTGATCGTTTTCTCAAATATCGGTCATTGAGGGATAACCATAAAAATCGTACGAGCAGAGTTCGTATTTGCGGACACCATTATTGCAAAACAATAAAACGAATCAGTTTAGCGTTTCTTGTATTTTATGCTTTTAGCTAGTTGGCTTTTCATGCGATACACAAGTCTTTTTTGTGTTTGCGGATCTACAAAAAAAATCTCGGATTTTTGTTTTTGGATTGATCATTGAGGTGGGTAATATTTATCATGTATCTAAAATGTCATACACATGCATTTAGGACTCAGAAGGTTAGATTTTGTCAGCTTTAGTTTCACTATAGAATTTCCCCTTGTGCAGTACGACGGGAACGGGTATCATTAAAACACGCTTGATGTAAAAGATTTGATTCAGCAAAAATATGACTAAATTAAAAGTTTCATATGCTATTGTGTAAGCAAACAAATTCAAGGAAGGTATTTTATCATTTAACATCACAAAATTAGAACTTAGCCTATCGACTTTGATCGAATTTCCTAACAGTCATCCTGTGCTTGTGTTCTCGTGACCTACAAACCGGTAGTGGGCACTTCACATTAGAATCCATGAAATGGCGAAACTTTGCATTGCTCGTTTATGCTCCAACTCCAAGTCTCAATAAATATATGTAAATCACCTCTTTACTACAGTTAAATCACGTACTTAGTTTAATCGAACATTTTAAGATGAGCTCGGATATACCGAAGTAGTTGGCACTCATCAAATCATGATCGCGATTTGATACACTGGAATATTATTTTTCGATATAGACATGTCACGTTCTATTGGTTTCTTGCATAATAAATTATATATTATCGTCAACTAGTCTAATTCATTTAGCATTTAAGCTGCTAATGTAGTCAGTCATAAGTTTCAATTTAAAATGTTCAAAATTAAAATGAAATTTGCTTTTTACACATTTCTAGTTACGATCTTAGTTGCAGGTTTATATGGCCAGGAAGTAAGATTAAATTATCTATTTACCCCATTAAAATTAATTAGGTATACAGCTATTTTCCAATTTCACTAATAAAATACTTAACTTATAAACAGGAAGAAGATTTCTGTAAAGGAAAAGCTCATTATAACAGCCTCAGTATAACATGTTGTGCTTCGGAAAAGTATCCATCTCTTGTACACAACCCATTCTCCAATGATGACGCAATGAAAGCATGTTCCAACGAAAATGCAATTAAGTCAACGGATAAGCTTACGACAAAATCGGTTGAGCAAGCTATTAAATATCTCATTTTTAGCTGTAAATTTTATCGCAGTTAAAACAAGAAAGTTAAATTGTTGTTTCAGTGGCTGCTTTATAGCTGCTTACTCAAAAAGAAAATCAATGGCGAAATTTCTTTGAAGTCGTTTACTGACTTCATGGTGAAAAGATTTCCGAATCCAGTACAGGATGAAATTAGAAAAAGTCTGACAAAGCTGAAAATGTCTTTGCCTCAAGAAGATGTCTACCAACGCCAGAAACGAAGTTTGAGAATAAAACGAGATGATGATGCAGACAACAGTAGTTCTGAAGGAGGTACGACAGGAATGCCTGCAGGTGATAGTGGTGATGCCAGTAAAAACATGGACTCAACAGATACTAGTGTAGGAGATGGGGAGGAAGATGATGCAGATACTGACCCAACAGATAATCCAGTAGGGAATGGTGACGGTGCCGATAAGACCACCGAAAAGACCGATAGCGCTGCAGGGAATGGAGAAACAACTAGCAAAACGACCCAAAAACCAGATAGTATTAGTACCACAGGGGGCACCACAATTGCACCAAGGTATTCCAACACAAGCATTTACAATTACCTGTCTGTTTTTGATTATCAACATCGCTTCCAGGATCAAATACCAGAAGAAACTAAAACTCTTTTGCGTATTTGGGATGCATACTATATTTCGGAATTCGAGGTAAAAACGTAACATTAACCATTCAAACAAGTTATGAAAAATAAGATAGATAGTGATATGCAGTATTACGGTTTTCTATTTCTTTAGGCATGCCAAACACTTAATGGATCAGACTTTGAGAAAATTGCATCGGTAAATTATGAATGCACGCATTGAATGTAAATTTGGGAATGTATCATCATTATATTATAACTTTCAAATTGTAAATTTTAAAATTAGTATGGCACTAATCGGTGCTTCAGCTGGATTATGCGAACTGCTAGAGGAGGAGAATGCTGTGGCCAAGCTCCTATCCCCATTCCACTTCTGAATGATCCTTCATTTGAAATGGAAGCTATTCATAATACCACAGCACAAAAAATATTTAATCTTGCTGGCACGTATACCTGGACAAATTACAGTTTTAGTACTAATATAATGCGGGTAATTTTACATTTTATCATTATCAAATAGTACTACAACTCTAAATATAGTTCAGTCGAAATTTCGTTACCTTTTTAGTGCAATAGACTTGCAACAGCAGTACTACTAAATCAGGTTACTACAGATCACCTCACAAAGGAAATCGACGCATATATCGCCAGCAATGCAACCAGACAGCCTGATTACAAGGCTATTGCTACAAGCCTTGTGCCAATTCACTTTCCACAATTCCTTAAAGACCAAATCGTAACCGAAATTCTGCCCGTAAAGGATCCAGAAGATACAAAAGATCTAGACGAAAAAGAAAAACTTGAAAAGCAGCAATTCCGACGGCTAGATAAGGATTCAGATTTGCAAATCATTTCTAACGTTAACTACACAATTTATCATTGGGCTGCTCCACATGGTAGGTTTTCCCATTTTTATTGAACCACTCGAAAAAAATCTTCCAGATTCTGGATTTTTTTGGAAGGACATTTGTAATTCATGATTCATGATGCAATTCAATTTAGAAAGATGACTTGATTTTTTGTCAACTCAATTAACTCGCCTTATTTCACTCTTGATCATTTCAGAATGGGATAAAATTGATGATGATAATAAGGTTCGTTATGTACTGTGGACGTGTGACGCATACAGAATGATATCCCAACGTATAAAGTACTTCGATACCACACCGGTAATGATCAAGATTTTATTATTGAAAATGAGTCCACAATTCATTTTTTATTTCATGCCATGCGAAAATGCTTTTAAGTGTCCGTCAAACTACCTATTTTGGAAAATGGGGAAATACATACCGCATCTTCATGCTATTATATTTACTTACAAGCTTACATGCATGTATGCAAAAATGGGTGCTCATTCAATTGTTCATGATTCCAATACCATCAATTGATTGAACACCCCACAAACTAACAACAAAGTGACGATGACCTTGAACGTTCAATACCTAGCTAATCACAATTTATTTGCTTACAGCCGTTTTTTTAGTACATTGGTAATCACATGAGTATTTTTTACTTCTATTCCAGTACTGCTACTAGATATAATGACTTTTACAACTACAACATCTACTGGAATTGGATATCTGCACAAATAGGTATGTGTAATGTATACCTATTACGATTATGACAAACTAGCTCCAAAAAAAGAATCATTGGTAATGGTACTATTGCATAGCTTTAACTTATTGTTTGGAATTTTTGCAATAGATACATCTTAGTCGTCATTTTCATCACCTAATTCTCCATTTCTTAAAGACGCGCCAATATTGAGGAACACAATTTACAAAGTTTTTGCTATAATTATCATTACCAACACCTTGCTATCTTGACGCTAATTACTGTAGGTTGTATTCTTTTTTAGAAAAGCAACTTATAGCTTTTTATTTAGTTGGTTGAGACAAATTTTCCATTTATACTTTGGTCGTTTTTATTTATTTTTTATTAAAATACGCATACTTGTACAATTTAAATGGCATTTCAAAGTTTTATTATCGTTGTACTGTGCACTTCCGTGGGAGATATGGTCTTTGTAGGCTTTAAATTTGATTCAGATATCACAATTTCTAACACAAGAAACACGATTTGCTGTGCAATGAAGTTTCTATCTTGGAAATTTAATAAATTAATAACTAAAACAAATTGAATGAGTAATTCTATTCCTTATTTTCCAACAAAACAAACAAATGCAAATAAATTAACTACTTTTACTATCTCATGTATTTTTTTTTAAATATTCATTTCTTTTGTCGAACCATGTACCTTTAAAATGAATTATTATAGTCATACAAGTTCAATATTGCATGCATCAAAAATAGATGGTGAGTTGAACTATATGTAAATACATCAAATAAAACATATTTTATAGCAAATCCCCCCTTTTTCCATGATGTATTACCGATCGATATCGCTTCTTCTGATCACTCACAAATTACTAATTTCATATTGCTTCTTCTTTATTGCGTTACCTTCAATAAAAATTAGAGTTTTTGCCTTGTCATTCATTTATTCAGCCTTGTTTCATTTCCATTATTCTCTTCTGCTCCCTTATATACAACAGCCATATCATCATGTTAAAAAAATATACATACGTATTGAAAAAATGCAGAAAAAAACAGTATTCCTAACAAATATTTTACTGATCACTAATGAAAATGTAAAAATGAGTTTGGTTTTCAATGAACCATAACCGCAAAACAACGCAATAATAATCACAAAGGTAAAATTTGAAAATTTCCCTTTCATCTTCATTCAACCAGCCAACCATAAACGATTTATCTTCCCTGAGTCAATTTTAAATTCTTGTCCTCCAATCTGCTAGACTTTGCATTACATGTAAATAGCTGACTGACTGATACTTCTGGAGAAGAGTAACATGCACTTTTGAAGTTTTGGCAGTTGTCATATTTTTTTAGTTAACTGATATATATGGAAATGATGAGTTATCGTTGATGAGTTTGCTCATTGCTCTTTTGGAATTTATTGGCCACAGACGATGACGACAGCGGTACAACATAAACATAACATGAAAATATGAAGGAGTATAAATAATATAAATACAAGCCCATGTAATTATATTGTATAGCAAGGGTTTTTACACATCTACTTACATATATTTTGCTACCACCACGCATCTATAAGTCAACTCATCATAAATTTTCATTTTTTTATAAGCCCAACCAAAAATTTTGTTAAGTACATTCCTGATTGGATTATTACTTGTTTGTTGGTAATAATGATTTTCTAGTTGTTGTGGTCAAGTAGACAGTGGTCACAATGGATTTTCTTAAAAGATTCGAGACATAAGATGCCGATTTTTTATGTAAATATTTTCTGTAAAAATGATTTTCAAAACTTGACTTGACAAAGTCAAACAGTTAAAAAAGAAAATAAGAGTGCTTTGTTACTACTTGTCTGAATACTGGACTGACGGACTTGTAAATGGAGATTCATGAGATGATATGATATTATAAATTATTTTGACACAGACATTCAACACAAGTCAAAAAGGCAAGCATTGTTGTCGGACTTTTTTACGAGCAGAATTACCTTGTAAATAGGATGTAAGTAAGGTAAGGAATGTAGCATTGCGTAAAAATGGTGATATTGGGGAAAATGTGAAATGAACTATTTATCAATTTTTCATCTTTTTTGACTTGACTGGTCGGTCCTGCCAGATAATTTGTTGACTATGTTTCCCTGTTTATTCACAAGTGTCAAGATTATCTTTTTGGCATTGTAATTTGTAAATTGTAAAAGAATTCCAATAATCATAATAACGCCTCATTTATAACAACGACCTTGAATCATCATCATCATCATAATCTTATAGTCCAAGTCAAGTCGTGTGCTATTATTGGTTTGGTTATTATTGTCCAGCGAGCGACAGCGACAATAGAAAAGAGGACCAAGAAGACAAAATCATCATCCACCAAAAAATACAATCAGATTCCCTTTTTGAATAAGTCGGAATTCTATAAAGATGAGATCATCATCATTATCAAAAAATTCAATATTCGATTTACAAAAAAAATGTAAACAAAAAATTTCAATTTACAAATTTAGCCCTGTAATAGCTTTGCTGTAGGTTGGTATACACTGTGCAGTGCACACATGCATTGTAATTATTTAGGGGAATGGCGAAGATTATGGTTGTACAACGATGACAGAAAACAATCCACCATAAATCATACCTGGCTGGCCAGGTAAAAATTATTCATTTAATTGCTCCCACTATTTTTGTTCATACCTAAAAACAATTAATGCTCTTATTTGGAGACGAAATAAAAGAGCCTCTAACAATACACCTAAAAGATTTAAAGTTAATACTTGAATGAATTGAATTCAATTGATTATTACAAAAAAATAAAGTTAATTATACAAGCTTAATATAGAGGGTAGCAATGTGCACGTTTATCCTCATGACGTGCTAGCCTTATTGTTAGTATTTAGCTTTAATTCTGGTATCAATTCAACAATGCAATGTTAAACAATCGTACACACACAACAAAAAAGCATTACATTTGTAAAGCTCCTATCTAAACCATCATGCAACACTATTAAGCTTTCGTGCTTAAATCTATATATCAAATACAGGTAACGTAATAGTAAAGAAAGGGTTATATATTTTAGTGCCTTCTGCAATGCAACAAAGGCATATTGAGTTCCTTGGGTTCTCTCTGGTTCTTCACCACCACCACCACACAACTTTTGTGAGTTGCCAATCGAGTCAGTCAGTTGATAACTGGCAAGCATACTGTCAGTATCTCAAAAAACCTACGTGGGTCGGTCCGTTGTAGTTTTTTTTTGAGTTTGTGTCTCTGTCTTTGTCCTACCAAGTTGGATTGTTAGTGGCGTTCTTTCGTGAATTGCAGTTTTGCATGCAAACATAATAAAACGCTTACCTGTTTATTATTGTGAATCAGGATTTTTGTGACTTTGTTACTTTAGACTGAAAATTATTTTTATTGCATTGCAACCTTTATTTTTTTGGTGAAAAGTGACAAAAAATGCATTAACTGTGAAACACTGCCATTTTAATTCAAGTTTTTTAATTAATACGACCTACTTCCTTTGAAACATTTTTGTTATTAAAAGTGCACTGCCCAGCTTAACTCCAATTCCCAAGTTTTCACGGTGAATTGGATGGTTTTGCTAAATGCAGAATGCTAAAATAAAAACAATCTAAAGTAAACACATAATTATTCTTCTCTGAGGAACGAAGCGTTCTTAGGATTTCATCTAAAGAAATCTGAAACGAGCGTGTCTGGCCTAATGTCTACCCAAAAGTCATAATAAACTGCTACCTGTTTAAAAAACACCCACAACCACCACCTTTTTTATCTTCATCCCTCCTTGGCTTATTTTGATTAAAAGTGTTTAATAAAACAGTCGTGACACAAGGAGCCCAGTGAAGTGACAAAAAAATTATGACTATGTGACTCGTGAAGAAGAAAATTGTGACAAAACTTTTTAAAACAGACAACAAAGTCGTGAGATATGCGTTAAGGAAAGAGAGATTTTTGTTGTAAGAAGGCGAAAAAAATTAGTGAAAACAATTTTCATTTTTCTTTCTACACAAAACAATGACATGTGATGGTGACATGATGGTATATAAAAACGTGGGGACATCATAATAATCATTTAATCAAAAAATATGATTTTTTTTGCTAAAAAAAGTAAACCATTTTGAAAGCTTCATTGTTTTTCCGTGAGTTTGATGACATGATAATTCAAAATAAAGAAGGAACTACGGCATTAGAACGTACAATATGACATTAACCTTGTGAACTAGTTTTTTAAATGTTCCGGAATTTGAGAAGTGTAAAATTGACCTTTTTTCTAAAATCCCTGTTTCCCATTTAAAGAGGATGATAATTGAATTGATAAACTTTGTTTCATAGTTTGACTTTGTAAATTGAATGGTTGATTGGTTTTGAGTTTGCCTTTATTGGTTTACGTGAAATTTGAATTGCACACGGGATGTTTTGAAAAAATATGCATGCATATTGTATATTCGTTTCGTTTTAAAGCTTATAGGCTCGACCAAAGCGGAGAGACTTGTTTGTAGAATTTTTTTTATTACGAATGCGAATGCACTTTGTATAATACCTAGTTTTGATTGGACCCACATGCCTTTTAAGGGTTTACGACGATCTTATCACCGTCCCATTGCACCTTAATAGCAGCATACAAATATCTTATTACGAAAAGTGTATTTGCGTGTCTGTGTGACTCTTTGGCTTGTGACTTGGGAGGTTATATGTTATTTGAAAGAAGAAGGATGACCTAGACAAATTTTCAAACTTACTTGTTGCTGTTTTTATGAACGAAAGAAAAGATCTTATATTTTCTTTTTGAACATATACACTTTTTTATCAAATTGCACATAAAAAAATGCAAATATTTGTGAGAAAAGTTTTATTCTTTGAAAATTATTGATGAAAATCGTAAAAAAGGCTGGATTTACTGCTGAATTTGCAATGCAACAAGCTTTCTTTAAAAACATTTTTGTGAAAACAACGAGTCGAGTGCTTTAAGCCGGCAGCAGACAAGAGCGTGTCGTTTTTTTGAAGAAAAAAAAATTACTAATAAAATTTTTACATAAAACTTGCTGTTTTGTGAGTGTGTGCCTTGTTGTTTGATCATCATCATCAATTGCAGTGTGTATTAACCCGTTTTCATGCAAAATATTGCATATATCGGACAAGAAAGTTAAACAGATTTTTTTTCTCAAAAGAAGAAAAACACGCAGCCTATTATTTATCACATCTTTTCGATATATCCACTCTCTCTCTGTAAAAACCAGCGTTGCAGCTACCTGTTTCTTTACAGATATATTGTCAATGCGAAGTTTATTCTTTCTTTTAAAAAAATATTTGTATTTCTGCCAGTATGTGTGAGTGTGTGGATTGGATTTTAACTTTAGGCCACCACTTAAAATTCAATAAATCAATCTAACCCAAACGCACATTTTGACTGAAGGAGGCTAATAATACCATGAACTTTTGTGATGAAGATGAACTGTTATGCGAACATTTTTTTAAAAGATTTTAACCCTTTTTCTCACCTGTTTTCTTTTCTGTGAGTTGAAGCTGAGCTGAGAGAGTGATAATCAATTTTAACCTGATGTTTGTTTGGAGATAAGAGAAGATGCACTACTAATTTTATGCAGGTTGCATGAATGATGTGAAATGTTGGTGACCTTTTAAGGAGCTCTTGTTAAAAAGTGCCAGTGTGTATCTTTTGTATACACTTGTATTATACAGAACGGAACTGTACGTTTGGTTTTGCAACCAGAAGTTTTTGGGTTTTTGGGATTTAAAACATTTGTAAAGTAAGGAAGGATCACTTTGAAAAGAGACACAACAAAGACAGGTAAGTATTTTAAAAAGTGATTTGCTAACTTGCTTTTATTTTTACAATAAGTGTGTTACATGCGTGTAAAATTCAAAAAGCGTTTTTTTGTTGTTGCTGTTAAGAATTCATTATTTTTTATTGTATGTATTTAACTTGTTAGCGTATCGAGTAAGTAAAGTGAGTAGTAAGTAAAGTAGCATTAATAATATAAATGCTTTTTTACTGTTTATTCTTTTTGTTTACTATGTGCTAATTATTTAATGCGTTGTTAAATGCTCCATATAATCGCTTGTGCTTAGAGAGCTTAATTTGATTACTACTTTTCAACAAGCTAATGGCTTATAAATCACAAAGAAACTTGTTTTATGCAAACGAAAATCTTGTCAAGTATACGCATGTGTACATGTACATATTTCGAATTCAATTAAAATGTGTTGAGTCTCAGTCTTTTTTTCAAAAGTTGGTTGTAAATGTTAACAAGATAATCACTGAAAAGTATTTTTTGCTATTGACAAGAATTTTTTTAGTGATTTTTGAACTGCGTGATTGACCCATTGATCTGTACAAGTGCAGAGTGTTCACTGTTCTGTGGAGAGTTAATCGCATGAGA
This sequence comes from Entomobrya multifasciata, assembly GCA_034693345.1. Taxonomy (NCBI): domain Eukaryota; kingdom Metazoa; phylum Arthropoda; class Collembola; order Entomobryomorpha; family Entomobryidae; genus Entomobrya; species Entomobrya multifasciata. The sequence continues at coordinate 31,543 of JAQFXM010000612.1, read as the reverse complement.
AAACCAAACGGAAATGCAATTGAAAATCGGACATTGAACGAGTTGACTCATTCATGAATGAATATCTAACTGACAGACTGATTTTTTATATTTGTCGAATACATTATTATTTTGGAGGTACACCACACGATTGAAATTCAAATCAAAGTAGGATTTTTCATGTTTTATACATGCATTTATTTCATATTGACAAGTATCTTATGCATATCATGATGGTATCACTGAAGTTAAGTACATTTATAATCCTTTGACTTGACTTGACTAAAATGTTCTGTGTCTCTCGATTCTCGATGATGCGATGGGGTGCTATGCTGCATGGTTTGAACAAGTCGATTAAAAAAAGTAATGTATCGTGATACTTGAAATTACTTGTTGACTGATTGATCTTTGACATTCGAAAAATTGTATTTCATGATGTCAGCAGTGGAGTTTTCGCCACCACCAAAAGAAAACTTTTCTTCAGCAAGCAAGTCTACTAGACTGGCATGGCAAGTGGGACAAACAACAAAACTGCATTTTAGTTTTCAGATTAGTACTGGTATTATTGATGATTTGATAGATAAACATGTGATATCTTAGCTGATAGGATATTCAAATTTCAATTGTGTGTACATGCTTTGTGAATTTAATCCTTCTCTCCTCCTTAAAATTATTATTGAATATTGAATTTCGGACGGAACTCATTCTTGTATCTGTCCAACATCCAACCAAGCCAAAAAGAATCTATCTCAGTCAAGTCAGTTTTTTTTGTAAGTCAGACACGCATTTTTATATAAACTCTTGGTTCAATACACCACACGCATACACGTTGGCGGATTGGATGATGATGAATGATGATGATGTCTTTGATGACCTAAAAGTTTTCAGTTTGATCTTCAATCGAGACATTATGCACGTTTTTAAAGGTTGCACATTGTGTATCTATGCAAAAGGGTTGAAAGCTGAATAATACTCACACAATTTGGCAAAGAAAATTGTTACTTTGATGGTTTGAGGAAGAAAGTCATGTACAAAATATTATAATGCTTTTGTTGAAAAAAGATAATTCATCAAACCCCGCACTTCATAAATTTTATTTCTTTTTGTGTTGCAGTAAAAGGAAATGCACGAATATCCATATCCGGAAAAGCTTAATGATAAATAATTGTGCACACAAAAAATATCTTTTGAATGGGGATACAAAGAAACTTTGTACTAATTACAATTATAGCCAGACATAAAAGGAAAATTCCCATTAAAGCGTGAATACAACATAACACATAGTGTAATTAACTATTTGGGTGTTGGCAATTAAAAGCAATCGTCTTCGGTTTTATTGTGTGGTTTCATCAAAGTTTAATCAAGAAAAATTTGTTAGAATTTTTGTTGAGATTCATTCATGTAGAAAGATAAACGTTTAACAAAACAGCTTCACAATATGTACATAACAACCTGCGGTACAATGCTCATTTGAACTCTATTTGTATTCGTCATGAAAAGCATGAATTCTTGTGTCAATGTAAAATTTTCTATTCTTTATTATTCCTGTTGCCCGTTTCGTGCCATAACTTTAAACGAAAGGTTTAAATTTCAATCTTCAATCGTTTCTTTCACCCTCAAAATACCATAACCATAACAAGAAGATGTTTTAAATCCTTTAAAAAATCTTCTTTATTACGAGAGAGTATCATGTTTCTTTACAAAGTTTGTGCATATGGGTCGTTTCTTTTTTGTCATTTTCATGGCATCCCTGCTGTTAAAAATTAATACCTATTACCTGTGTACCTAATCCGCTAGCAGCAGTAGTCGTAGACTAGTAGACTGGTTATGTATGTAAATCGCCTATAAAGAAAGTCATGCTTTTTTCGTTTGGCTGGTCGTGAGTGTAAACTAAATGTGATCACAAAGTAAAGGGTTAAAATAGATTTCTTTTTAACAAACGAAACGATCTCTCCCGATTTTTTAAATTTTAATACCAATAAAAATTATATTTATCTGTCTGCCCTACACCTGCGTCATGCAAAACATTGTTCAAGATACAATGCTTCTCCAAATGTTTTGTCTGCGACTTTTTGCTTGGCTTTGCCAAAAATCGTGAGATTTGCCTAAAATGTAAGAGAGTGAAAGAAATATATATGTATATGGCTACATTGCTGAAAAACACTCGTAAACTTTAGTACATGGCATCTGACAAATTGGTAATAAAATTTGGAGATTATTACGAACAGCTCGTGCAAAACTACAAATAAGTATAGTCAGTAGTAAAAAGGAAAGAGATGATGGGGGATGGGACTATAGGACGCTGCGCTGCTTGCAGAAGAAGACAAGTCGGTGAGCTGCCGTTGCGGCAAATATTTCTTCGCTTGTAATTATGGTTGGTAGTTTGGTTGGAGCGTGTTCATGTTATCAAGAAGGTGCTTAAAGTGGAGGAGAATAAATGTTTGAATGAGATGAAAAGAAAGAAAAAAACTTGATTTTTTTCCTTGTCTGTCAGCAGTAAGCAAATAAGCTACAATGTAAAAAGCTCCAGTGAAAAGATATGGGGTGTTTTTTTGTTACATTTTAATGATCATGTTGACGGTATGTTGAAAATTGGAAAATCAGTGCAGTGCAGAAAAAAGTACAAATCTTTTACACTTACTTGGCCCCCAGCAAAAAATAATATTTTTGGCCAGTTTTGCACTTTAGATTTTTGGTGTAAAATATAATAAACATGATTATGATGATCATCGTGATTATCGAATTGCTACGCGGAAACATGAGAGCACTTTATGCTATTGTTCTTCATTTTTTATGAATAAAAACACCGAAAAATCAAGCAACAAAGTAAACATTTATCAAAATGTATTCAGTATGCAAAGTAGAAAAGGATTTTTGAAACGATCAAAATGATCATCTTGATATAAAAAATGTACATTTGCCACCTTTGCACTTTATTGTATACATTGTTGATTTTGATTATATTTGCCGTAAGGTGAAGGTCCTAAAATTTGCCCAGAACAAAAATAAACTTCATGGAAATAAGCAATGCATAAAGAAAGAAGCTAAACGTAACAAAAAACGTTCACTAATGAATGATAAAAGCTTAGCTAATAAATATGCTTAGAAAAGTTATGTAATAACGTGTATAGAAAGTCATTGAACACAACACGAGAGAAGGAAGTAGTAATCGCAATCAGCAAAACAGCGGAATAATTTACAAGAACGTTCACTTTAAAATATCTAAAACATCCGGAAAGATAAAAAGAAGAATGAATGGAGAAAAATGTTGGTGATGCGTCTAGTAGCAATGTGCAAAACTATGTGTATGTATAACTGGTTTAGTTTTGGTTTATAATTAAAATGCAGCTAAAAATTATAGCAGCAAGCAGCATTACATGAAGTACAAAAGTTTTGATTTTGTACGTGGCAAAGATTACGTAAGCATGTCTAGTAAGATTTTTAGTACTTTGACTTTTTGAACAAAAAAGTATGCTATGTTTATACTTGGTGTATATTATATTTGTCTAGTATTTAAGACGGTTCAAATAATTATTGGCAATAGATAATTTCTCAGAAGCACAGATTATTCATGTATATATTTGGCAGATTGATTAGATGCTCAGTAATTTGTAATCAACATACCATATACTGTTATTCTGTGAAATGCAGTAATAAAATACTTTTTTTATCTGCCATCAAATTATGATAGTGACTGGAAGAACGGAAGTGAAAAATATGAATAATTGCCTTTTATAGCAACTTAATTTACAGCTTGGCACATTACATTTTTTCTTTCCCCTTTAAATGTACAAATTGTTGATAAGGGAAAAATTTCGTGTGATTTTTTTTCAAACTTGGCAAAAAATATAGCTATGCTTTTCTAAATTGATGTTCAAGAATGCTTGCGCTTAAACCAAGTTCATTGGAATTTATCGCTTGAAGGTGTAAGCTCCGTTTCTCCGTTTCTCCTTCTGTCTGTCTTTGATTCAACGCAACTGTCAACCCCGAGGGAGGAGAAAGGGGGTTTTACTATACGCAAAAAAGTATAAGTTCATTGTCGGAGAACCTGATTCAGTTTCCCCAGGCATTGTATTACATGTTCCGTCATCATTATCATCATCAGCAGCACTATATTCTAGAATCATAATTGCGATATACTTAAGTTTAACCAGCTTTTTAGCAAAACATATGCTTATTTGTGCTTAACCAGCAAAAAATATACTTTTGCATAACCATACATAATGTACATACGTAATACTTATGTTATTGTCGTTTCTGTGTTGCCGCCTACTTTCTACCGTTTTTTCCTGTGATATATGTACCTACTTAATCGATTCCTTGTTTTACCACAAAAAGAACACATTTTGTTCTGAAAACAAATTCTGAATGTGATTTTAATGAAATAAGTATGTGTAATTTTAAAAAATTATTTTATTTTATTAACAAAGAAATCTGCATAATACTTTAAATTGCAGAAGATTGGGATCATTTTTAAATTAAAGTATGTGAACGATTTAGATGGGTTCTATTGATATACCATAACAAACATAAAATTGACAAAGGTAACGTTTTTGCAATAATATTTGCACAAAACGAAATTAGAGAAATTATACAGTTGTTGTGTACTTATTACGTGTGTGTATTACGTTGTTGTTCAGTTATGAAATGATGAGACAAGGGAAACTAATCAGGCACACAACATAACATACCTATAAACTCAGACACTCAATAATAATGAACAAGCTCATAATATACACACATACTCACAGCTAATCATGAGACTTGCCTTGAAGCCTCGGGTGATATTTTACAATTTCTCAAAGTTTCTCAAGACAAGTTCAAATAAAATACGGGAAATGTTGAATATTATGTTTTTTTGTGTAGGGGTATGTTTCTGCTTACGGTTCTGGTCATCAACTAAGTTTAACAAATATACCTTACACGTATATTCATTATACCTATGCTGTATAGGTATGTAGACAGGCAGACTTGGATATTTTTAATGTGTGGGTTTTATTGGAACTGTGAATAATTTTCAACCATGTTGACTTGTTTACTTATCAAGCCTAAAAGTATATTCAACTCATTCCCTCCCGCATCACCTAATCCGCCTGTGTCTGTCTATTCATTCTAAATCATTAGGTACCATTTTTTAGAACTTTGGTCAGCTTCTAAGAGCTTTCCTCTTGTGTCTGATGAGTAGGTGGATTATTTAAAGAAAAAATACCGATAAGTATCAAATATATTTTACGCTCATTTTAACAGCAATCAACAAAGCAAATAATTTGGGAGGTAAAAAAAGGTTTATAAAAAATCTCAAGGAGGAGGTTGGATGGTTAGGTGGCGGAAACGGTTGATTACGACGAAAGGGTGATTTGATGAGTAATATATGGCATTTTGGGAACCTTTACACTGAAGTAGTAACCTACAGAGAAAGATACAATCAACATTATGGAAGTGGATGACTTGTGTGTGTGTGCAGTGTGTGCTTTAACAGTAATAGCGTAAGAGTAGCATATACATTTTGCTCATTTGTTTGGGCCGTGAGAACATGGAAGATAGGTGAAATACCTCTCTTGTCTCCTCCGTTGAGTTGATGCACATAAAAGAGAGAAACAGCAATTTTTTCCCACTCTTAAATAAATTCAACTATTCACTCTGAAAAATTCAAGAAGGTTTTTTCTTTTAAAAATAAAACGGTTCTAATAATATGGAACGTAGCGTAAGTAAGAAGAAAAAATTTATAATACTCAAGTTGTAAAGTCACCTGAGTAAGTTGGGTCTGGGGTGCTAATGCTGATAGTATAGTTGTAGTAGAGCTTTTGCTTTTTCTGAAATCAACAGTAATTACGATTAGATGTGGGATGACGATGATGATCATCATCACAGTATAATGTAAACATGAAGGGACATGTATATATGTAGTAGCTATATAGCATATTGCTGTACAGTAGCAGTAGAGAAGAATGTACACGTTGTCAGTTTAGTATTTCTGCTAGTTATAATAAATGATATTTCTCTACCACTTAACTTCCTTTTTTACATACTTTGCTTACCTGTGAGAGAAATTGTCTAAAAATTCGTTTATATGCAAAAAATCCGTAGTTCGAGGGAATTACATAATGGAAAGGAAATGAATAAAGCAGTTTTGTGTAATGTAGTGCTTTTTATGATGATATTACTACCATTCACCACACTACGATTAATATATGTAGTATATTTTTTTCTAGTATTGTATCAAGCTATCATTCATATGAAACGGTTTGGAATATACGTACATGAGTAAGTGTACAATGTACAGGTTGAAGTGGTGGCGGTGATGGTGGTAAACTGATGATGATCATGATGGAGAGAGAAACCCTTTCTTGTTATATAACATAACAGAAAAAAAATAATCTTGTCATGACTCAAATATTATATGCATACAAAGGCTCATGCTGAGTTTGCTTGAACTGAGAACTTTAGACTCATCACATTATCATCATGAAATGCATTACATTTATTAAAGATAGATATATGGATAATGGGAGAAAATGGAATTAATGATATGTTATAAGAAAAAAAATTCTTGTGAAGGTGAGGATGAGATTGTAGTATTTTTGTGTGCTTAGATAATTGTATAGGTATAGCTATATGTAATGTATTTTTGGAGGAGTTCAAGTGCAAGGTCATCTACAGGGAGTAGGTATCAAGGTATCCTTATCCTTTTAAAGCTAAATATAATAGGAAAAGTACTGTACCTATTTCCTGGTAAGGTGCAGGACATGACATGTTGACTTGACTATTATGGAATGGACCCTTCTTGTCTTGTGCTGAGCAGCAGATATTGCTTTTCGAGAAAATACCTTCAATGATGAACGAAAAATGAAGGAGTAGACAAGGCATAGTGGTAAAATGGAATAAAAGGCGAAGGCAACCCAATAATTTTTCAAATGTGTGTTGTTTTGTTGTGGTCATAATAGTCAGAGTCAGTCAAGCCATCACATGATGGGATGAGACGTGAAAAGCGGTCATTGTGGTTCTTAAAGCAGGTAGTAAAAATTTGGGATATGTCTGGTGTGCGTATATCTTAATGGAAAGTAGGTATGTATAAGAGCAGTAGTTATAAGTTGATAGATGTGTTTTTAGAAAATCTTTGACTATAAAAGTACTAACGGAGCATATTGTATTAGATGGGAAAGGGATTTGATTTTTAAATTTTAAGGTTGCACCTTAAACACATTAGATTAAGGTTTCTAGGAAGAAGGGAGAAGAAGTTTGTATATTTTACGATTTTGATGATGGCGAGAGGTTTTTGGTTTTTGCTTCTTGGTTTGGTTTGGTCTAGTCTTTGCTCTTGCTTGCCTTGTGCTTATTTTATAGCTTCAGGTGTTTTTATGTTTTTAACGGTTGGGGATCCAAAGAGTCGAGAGAGAAAAATCAAAGACATTTCAAAGAAGCGATTTTCATTAGGACAGCGACAAGCAGTTAAAAATTTTTTTGCGTTGCTGCTGGTTTAAAGCTAAAAACGTTTATTAAGGAACTGCTCAGTTTAAACCAGGAAAATGATGAGCGCTCAGTAAAAATTTTAAAAGTCTTATTTCCTTCCGGCATTTTTTTGTACTTGTTGAAAGCATTATTTTAAAAGGTTACTTATTTATGTGATGAGAACTGAATGCTCCTTTCACCTTTCAACATAATAATTTCCAAGAGAGATGCAAATCAAAAATTACAAAGTTATCATCATGAAAAATATTAAATCCATTAATTCAAGCAGGCAAAAGTTGCTCATTCCATGAAAAAGATGTAACTTTAAAAAAAAGTCAGTATATCTTTTCTTAGAAGAGTCCAGGGTACCCCACGAGACAGAAGAATATTTTTTATAGCCTCTCACAGTCATTCGCAGATAAATATATCGTTACGCATGATGTGATGTAATAGTGCATGACTTCGTGCCACAGCTTATTATTATGTCTGTCTCTGTCTTCCTGCAATGAATCCAGTATGCAATGCAATCCAAGGTATATATTTTTGTCAATAAAAAAACTTCATTGCAGATTATTACACAGGTATGTTATATTCGTACGTGTGCATTAAACTTTTTGATTGTGAGAATTGACCGGATGATTCTGTGACCCTGAACTCCAAAGAGAAAAAAATAAAGTGGTGATGTGCTTGTCTTGTGCGTTAGTAGTTTATGATAACTGCAAAGACAAAAAACGCACTTTTTTAAAAACATCTCAGGGCATTTTTGTGGCGTAATATTTCCCTACATGGTTCGTTTAATACTGGTATTCACACTAAAAAAGAAGAAGGCAAAGTGCGTGCACTTGTGCTTGTGTGCAGTAAGTATTATAGGTATATTATTTCAGCATTATCATCATCATTTGCCCAGCAGCGCAGGTGAAAGATTGCCCATTGCCGGCCACTGGCCACTCGGTCATTGGTTCTCTACAAAATTATTATGATTGCTGTCTGTTTTATGCCATTGTTGCAGACTTCATATATTTTTATGCTGAAAATGGACAAAAAAAGATATCATTGCATTTGGTAGCCTTTAGAAATTCTGGAAGGAATGATGGATTCATAAAAAGAAACGCAAACACATTACAAATCCATTGTTTTACGTGCCGAAAAATTATTCTCAAAGTGAATATATTTTTCTTGATAATATCCTGCCAAAATGTATGTAAATCTGCTATGTCTTAAATTTTAAATTATGCGATAATTTGTGAAAATGGTATAAAAATACAAGATAAGATGTGTTATAGGAAGGGATTATATACGCAAATGCCTTAAACATCATGTATCATTTTACATGCATACTTGATTTCTCATCGTTGTAGAATTTTAGTAGTAAAGTTTAATGAGCCAGAAATAATAACTTTAATGATGCTGCAGCTTTTCTTTCTGGAGTCTTTTTTCTCTCCAGTCATTGCACTTGTCTTCTTTTTTTCCTGTACTACTACTTTACAATATAAAAATAATAACAACACACTCTTTTTTTATTTCATCATCATTGTTTTGTAAATGATGATATGGTATGGTGGTATGATCAACATCATTCATGATCATCTTTCCTTCCATACTCCAGTGTAACCTTATTTTGTTACTTGTGCGACTGTGTGACGCAGAGAATAGTATGATGATAATGGGGTATGGCAGGTAGGTATGTTATATAGCTTTTCAAGCTACTTACAAAATAAGGCATAATTATGGTACAGGTAGTGGTTAGTGCATCATCCTTTACCAAAAAAGAAAGACAGTAAAATAGACTTGCATACAAAATAGTTCACTACTCTCCTGAACTCTCTAATGATGATGATGAGTATAATTTTTGAACTGCACGGTTCCTTCCTACACGGACTGTTGACTTGACCAAAAAATATATATTGTAAGTTGATGCTGCTGATGCTATTGTTATTGTGGTGCAGTTGCAGTCCAGTAGCACATAAAAATTTATTTAAAAAAGAAGAAGATGCATTCTCCTCTAATCTATTTTTTTTCAAATGGACCAACGAACAAAAAAGTTTGGAAGATTTCATGGGAATCAGTCAGAAAAAGTTGTATGCATGCATATATCAAAGAAATAGGAACAGAAATGCAGTAGTAGCAACATTTTAGCATTTTTTATAGAATACAACAGGTTTCGGGTTTTTTGATACGATTTTAAATAACATAAAAATGTACAGGTTCCAATTATTTCCTTATGTGATGGTTTAAAAAATACATGCATCTTCCATCTTCATCATGAGCCTCAACTCCCATTGCTCTTTATTCCAGGCCGGTTGTTCTCTCACGACAGCTTTCTAAATACCTGAATTGGATATAGCGTGTCCTGATCCTGTCCTGAACTGAATCGTTTAGAAATTTTCTCTGTGCACCAGACCAAGGTCTCCTGTTTATATACAGCACACCTTGAAAACAATGATCAGATCAGCGTTAAATGCCGAATAGCCGTTAAATTAGTAGGGAAGCGCTGCTGGATTTTGACTGATACTAATATTTTATTTGGGAGCAGTGATTCTACTGTGTGTGCTGTGATGCTGCTACAAAACAATGTGTAATGAAATAATAACTTGGTATTTATTGGATAATCTCTGTTATTGTGTATAGCCTTAAGAGAGAAAAATAGGAGTCCTTTTTATAATAATAATAAAAACAAGCTCATCTATTGTAATAAATCGAATTGCTGATGAGATATAAAAAAGGCGGACAGCAGGTAGTATGTGAAGGCTGTCCTTTAAAACGAGAGAGAGAGAGAGAGACTTTAGAGATTTTCGTTCTGAGTATTAGCTTCGGATTTGATTATAATTATTTTACTACATAAATATATTAAAGATGTTACTTTTTCTGCTGATGCAGAGAAGTGAAGTATTTTATCTTATTGATTTTTAGAGAGGAAAGTATTACAGGTGCCTGTTAATAGAGCGAATCTTTTGTAATAGATATATAATTTTATAGTATAGATTTTATATAGACAAGTAGACAGGTAGTGCCAGTGCAAGTGCAAGGTAAACGAGAGAGATACACAAAAAGATATGTACTTAGAATGTAGACACAATCTTAAATTTTTTGTAGATCTTCTTGCTTTGCTCCCTTGTCTGGTTTTATATCAAATCTCGAAAGAAATTTTTACAAGAAAACGTGCTTATGTAACGCAACAATGCAATATGCCAAGCGTATGTAGGTATATACTTCATTGTTGCCTCCAAATATCAGATATACATGCCTGGCAATACACAGGTGCTTTTGCTTTGGTATCAAATACGAAGAAGGTTTTTTTACACATCTTGAGATAAGATATATACGTGTATGCCTCCAGCAGCAACAGTCTCGTCATTATTATCATCAGAGCATCGTCGTCGAACAACATTATCATTAACACGGTTAAAAACAACCCTTTTAAAAAGTACAATGGAATGAGAGATTCAGTTCTATTTATTATGCTGCTGCTGATGTTGCTGTACCATGTGAGGGGGGTGAATTTGTTAAATAGGCCACTACTCCACCACACAACACAACGCTAAAAAAATCTGACAATGAGACTAGTCTGTGGTTACTTTAAAAAATGAAAACATAACCAGAAGAACAGAAACAGGCACTAAATTTTCCCTGGAACGAGGAGCCGACAGATAGATAGTAAAGCTAAGAAGAAGCAAGAAAAGAGAACAAGTTTGAAAACTGGATGAATAGAAAAAGGAGTTTAGTGTATTCGTTTGAGGGTTTTTTACTGGATAAAAAGAAGAAAAATATTTTGTTGGTATTTTTAATCATAAAATTGCGTAATTTGTATTGTGAAAACGCTGATACATAAATCTATTGAATTGTTAATAAATTATATAGCAGTGGATTACAAGCATTTCTGATTTGCACGGAAGATGTGTCATGAAAATGGAAACTGTACAGTTCAGGTTTGCTCAGCTACAATACCAGGACAGTTATCAAAACGACATGATTTAAAAACAAAAACGCGTTAAGCTTGTGTATCCGTCGGTATTACAATAAAATATCATGTTGTACATTATAATATTACGTAAGGGTTACAGAAGAAGCCTCCTATGGAGTGCTGCGTTTCTTCAATGCTCTTTTGTTGTCAACGTCTTCTTGTCTTTCGACATCTCTTATTCTTCATTTCAATATTACCCAACGTTTTGAACCAATACCAAATACCAACAAGCAGTAAAATATTGGCTATATTCTATTCTTCTTCTTTTGGGACGGGTCTTCTCTTCACGTATCGTATTTCTTAAGGCTTCACGTGCAACCATAATAGTGATAAAGGATTTTTTCTCTCTTGGTTTTTATCCCCTTTTGATAGTCAAGTAATTCTTGTCTCATTTTTTTCTTCCGGAATGCCTCCCTTATGACCCGCTGAAAAGTTGTCGTGATTCTCTACTTGGATGTCTATGTGTAAAAGAAAGGGTGTGGGAATGTCGCCTTTTTAACTAAATGTACATTCAATAAAAAACATTTGTATAGGTTAAATGTGTGTGTATATTCTCGCATACTGATTCCTGATCAAAACTGGGCATTAAGAAGAAAAGAAACGATCTCACGTCGAGAGTCTCGAAGACGATAGAACTGACGAAGAAGAAAGAAGAAGCAATATCATGCAAAAAACAGCAAGATATGTATATATCCACATTTGTATATACCTATATATTATACTCAGCTTATACCACAAACAATAAGAATGATGATAAGAATTTGAATTGAATAGGATCATGTTTCAGGTTTTAAAAATGTTTTTAAAAGCTGGGTACACTGCATTGTTAAAGAAACGTACAAAGAGGTCTCTCTTTCCAGCAGGGAGGTTTCGCAATCCAGACAGCTCAACCAATTGTCAACACCAACGGCTTCGCTTTTTTATCAAATTTTTTGATATGCCATACCATACCATTGGCATCATAGTCACATCATTCATGTGAGAATCTTCAAATAAAAAAGTTCTGATTTGAAGTGGCAAGGACAATTCTGACCATATCTCTCTCTCAGCTTTGCTGTGTCATTCATGATCAACAATTTTTTTGAAACTTGATTGTAGTCATAAATATTTTAAAAATCAATTGATGATTTTTATGACGAAAGGTATCTGGGAACTCACAGTACTCACCAAACCAGCACATAAAAATAATAGGCTTGCATAGACGAAGACGACATTATCTGTTGGACTTTAAAAATCGATAAAAACACAGCCACTCTTTATTTTCTTTTGTCAATATAATTTTCATTTTAAAACTCGTTTTTTTTCATCTCTTGTCTGGTCTGCTGACTTTTATATAATTAAGCTTTCCAGATTCCTTTAAAACTAACCCAAGTGACATTGAAATACCAAAACCTTTTGTTTGTACGCACAAACCGCACGATACACACACCGATGACCCATGCTCATTTCACTTCCTGGATATTATGTATTTTTTCCTTCCTGACATGTATTAACATAATAATTTATCTATTTTTCCCTTGGGGGAACTACAAACAATCGTATTGAGACATCTGCAAGAAATTTTTTTTTGCTATGTATTGACTTTTACAAGCAGACGCGAGGCAGACCACTGCATTGTTATATGACATTGGTAAAGTAACAGTTTGTTCATAAAATATTTCGGATTGAGTAAACGTCATATTCTTTTTGAAAAAGTAGCAATATAACAATGCATTATGTGATTATTATGGCATGTGAATCTCCAACAATCAATAGTTAAAAGATTTTTTTATAGTTTGTATACTGGAATGTACATTTGATTTTTTCTCTCGTTGCTCAACCGTCTTCGCATCTTGTTTGCGGATACCTCCACCTCTAAGTCTCCACCCATTTATCCCCATCTTCTCTTCACTATAAAACATTATTATTACGATTTCTTTTGAATCTTCTTATGTATCGTAAAGCTTATTACATGATAAATTTTTGAATAGTGAGATGAGAAGACCAACTGGGAGACTGACAGTGACAAAAAGCATTTTGCAGTTGGCAATGCCCATTAAAAAAGATTTTTTCTTTGAGTAAGTTTATATTCTGTATATTGCTGGTCCTCGATGGACAGATGAATTTTATAGACACTAAAAGGCGTTATTGCAGTATGGTGAAAAGTAAACCGTAAAGCTGTGAAGCAGATATGTGTTAGTCTAGCTTGAAATCTTGGATGGAGTAAACTTTGGTTCATTTCATCATTCTATAATATTTTAGGGATCATAAAAAACCACACTTTGTAATATTTTTATATTGAATGTAAAATGCGTCTAGAGTTGGTGGTCCAACGTTTCAATTTCAAAAACGTATACTATAATCATTTCGATTTTTGTAAGCTGTGGAGAGGTTCACTCCATTTTTTCTTCCTTATAATTGAACCTTAATTTGATGTTATATGTATTTCAAATCATTCTGTATTTATACGATACTATCTGTTCCTACGCACTTCTGGAAATCTGTATAGTTTATTGCTGTCCATCATGAGACTTGGCTTTATACCTGCGTTAAAGTTAAGCAAAGTTACAAGAATTGGTTCTAAATACATGAAATGACCTGGACTTGGGCGCAGAACTCTGCACAAGTAGTTACAATAAAATTAATTTAAAGATGGGTTAATGAAAAAATCTTCTTTTTACCTAAAAATGTTTTAGAACAAATTTTTTTAGAAATCGAACTATAAAATTGCAAGGAATTATAATTGATGTTCTGTCAATGCAAGTGCTCAAGTTTGCTGTAAAATGATAAAGATATGTTCTATAGTGCATAAATTTAAAAAACATTGCATAATTTAATTGCTACAAAGTTGAAGATTATATTTTCCCATAAAATTCGTCGATCTTATAATTTTTTTCAAAGAATGAAGGGTTGTGGCTACAGTCCTTTTTAGCATTCTCCATTCATCGTTTTCAAAAGGGGCCACATACCGATTACCTGGTACTTGATGCTAGTTATCTCATTTATTTCGTCGTTTAATAACCTAATATTATCCTAAACGTGTTGCCTGCGCATGTCCTAATTTATATATACGCTTTCCATCTATCCATGCAATCATTCTAATCTTTGCTTCAATATCCTCATTGTCATATTCATATTCATGAATCATGTCATTCCATTAGCTTAATTTTTTTATTACTACAACACACACCACACACTATTCATTTCATTCTCCAAATAAAAAATAGCAATTGACAGGTAACAAAACTCATCGTAATCTTCGTAACAATGGAAGGCAGGCATTTGAATATGCACACATGCACAACCCATCCATTTAATTTAATATTATTTTTCAGGTATTTAGATTGAATTGGTAGTTTTGGACTTTTTTATAGTTTTGTTACATCGTAATCCCATCCAAATGGCGAATTTTTCATGCAATTAATAGAATAATGATAAGTTTCGCTTTCCAAAACGAGCAGTTGCATAAAAATTTATATATTATCCATTGTTGAGTTTGCCAACTTTTTAAATGAATCATAATCTGCAGACTGCAGAGAGAGTGTACAAAGTACAACAATACGTTTACGATCTATGCATGCCTGTTGTGTGTGTAGGTAAATAAGAGAACATTAAAATGTGCAGTAAATTATGTGAATATGTAATAATAATAATGTACATTTAAAAATAGCAATAAAAGTAAAAGGATGACAAAATCTCAAGCGAGTTGAGAAACAATAATGATTTTTTTATGTGCTGTGATATCACCCACTGCATGTGTCCATTAAATTAAGTTTTCACGGAAAAGGTAGGAAAAAGAAATGAGTTCTGTATCTGTGTTGTTGTTTGTTGCTGGTTTTTTCGCTACATAATATTTATGTATCTCTCAATTTACCAAAACGACAAATGTAAATGTCAGCAGTTGGTGGTTAGTTTTGTGGTGTGTAGTAAATTTATTAACAAGGTTGTAAAAAATCTCCACTTTGTTTAGTCACGATGTCACCATCTTTCTTATTCTCATTTAGATTTTTTTTGATTTCTGTTCCTTCAGAACGGAAAAAAGAGACAGAATGCAGAGACATAGACAGAGAGATATAAATAAAAAGAAACTTTCGCCTCTCACAAATTTACTCACAGGCAGACAATATATTTATATTTTTTAGTTCCGTGTGTAAATTTCGGGTGGTTGTCCAAATAAACTGGCATTACTATCAAACAAACACGCAAATGTTCGTGAAAATCAAACCATGTCTTTCTGACTGAACTGAACTGTTGAAAGTTGTCAGCATGTGTGTTGTCGTCGCAGTCGCATGCATTACAAAACAGAACGGATGATAGCATTTTTTTAGAGAGAGAAAATGAGAAGAAAAAAATATTGCGGACTAAATTCATCATCCATGTTACGTTAACTAACTGATTATCTTTCGGTTTGGTCTCACAAGATATTTTTTTCCCTAAACGTGATCATCCCCTACCATGCATGTTTCGTGATTTGAGAATAAGAATAAATTTGGAGTCTTGAGATTAAAAAGGAAGTGCATCACAAGGGGCATAGCAAGCAAAAGGGAAAAAGGTTATTGTTTGACTTGCGGCAACAGTGCGACAATATATGGAGAAGATGTCAAGTCAACTCCATGATGAGTAGAGTCGTTGAAGAAAGAGTAATGTACTCTCTGGCTTTTTGGGAGAGTGAAGAGTGAAGCCAAGCCACAGGATTACTGTATGGTATATAAAAGCAGGAAATAAATTACTTAAGTGTAATGTGTGTAATGGAGTTACTTCCAATTTTTATTCTGAATGCCTATCTTATTTTAGTTTTTTTGCACGTTATGTTACCTTATCCTGTCGTAAAGATAACTATACACGCTTACATCATTATCATGATAATGATTTTAAAGGTTCATAACCTTTCTTTTTGAGCATGTCACTTTTTATTGATTATTTTATTATGCGGACGACGAGAAAAAAAAGACGGATGAGGAACGACGAAGGCGAAGCGAAGAAAAAAGAGATCGTGAGGAACCAACAAAAAAGTATATTATAAAAGTTTATAGTAATACGATAAATTATTGATGGTGTGGTGACGAATGCAGGCTATCAAGATATTGTGTGTCGTATATACAATAGCAGGCCATTATGAAGTACCTGGATTTCGAATTTAAATACACTTTCAGTTTGTGAGATTTGAAAGGTTCATTAAGGGAACAAATTGGATGTAATCAAATAGTAGCATTGTTATACTCTCAGTGTAAAAAAGATGCACAATTAAAATTAATGAAGCACAAATTGTGCTACTACTCCCACAGTTCAATCAGTCGACTTGTAAAGTAAAGGGTTTATGAGGTCACCCATGAATATTTTTTTTCACCCTAAAATTCTACGTGGCTTGTTTTGATTCAACCGTGTTTGTTATGGTTTTTAGTACAACAGTTTCAAAATTTTGTTCCGGTTTCACTCAGGAGTAAAAACGCTCACTCTTTTTTTACATTGATATGTGCATGCACACTATCAATGCAATGGTGGTTACGTTTTAACAATGCGTGGAGTAGATTACCAGCAATTATTTCCTGTGGAGAGCTATTATAGAACACACACATATTCTAGAAGTAATACGGCAGTACAATAGAATAAATCATACGTTTAAGAATTACTCATGTCACTTTTACTATTACATATCAACCATGCAATGTAACATTAGCAAACTAATCCAAAGAATATAATTTTGAGGAGATGCGATGGATGATATGAGTTTTTAGATTTCATTGTTGTTCTTTTGGAACGGTATTTCTGTCTGCTGCACTGACTAAGTTAGTATTTCTCCCCGGTTGATCACCACTCAAACTCATTCGTCTCGAATCTGAAATGGAAAGTGGTTTCATAATGAAAACAGATCTGCACATTTTCCTTTGTGCAGCCCTAAAAAGCGTAAACATTGAAAATGAGGTTTTTTTCTAGTTGTGTAGCTTCACCAGATGAAAAAATCTGAAATCTGCTTGAAATGAAAGTGGTATGCAATATTAATGCTCATTGTTGTGCATCTTCACACATCAAATTAAAGTAATTTTATAACGGACCATGTGGTTATTACGAAAATGCTTACGTCCGGGATTCTCAGTCGGAATTTCCTTTTTAAATCCCAAACATCATTTTCACCATTCACTCATATTTTTTCTAAATCATAATAATCATCCATAAGGGACTTTTTAAAGGTGTGACAGTGAAAAAACCATGTTTCATAGTTTTCGTACAAAGTAAATGCAATTGAAATTCAAATTTTAACATCTGCCACAAAAATTGTCTTGTCTTGTCGGAAAAAAGATACAAAATTATATTTTGAAATATGTAGGTTTATCTCCTCCACCAACCTCACCAACACCACGTTTCCTGGTTCTGGCCTGGCCTGGCCAACCGAGTATGTAGTACATGCAGTAAAATAACCACTTAGGTAACTCCTCGTCTTCGTCTTCGTCCAATTTGTTCAACAACACAGCAAACAATTTACATGCCATGATGATGATCATGATGATTTGGTATTGTTGCTCATACTTTGTTGTTATTCCAAGTGTTTTGGTGGCATATTTCATTACCATCTTTTTCCCATAATGTTCACATTTTACAAATCATTGTAATTTGTTAAATCGACCATCATTTACTCATACACACATACCACCACCACCAAACATACAGCAACTCTTTCGTTGTTCAGTTCAGAGTACCATATTTTATGCGTGTTGTTTTTCAAGTGTGCGAGGTCTTTTAAAACAGATTTTTAAAAAACATGCATAAATTCATACCAGACCAAGCAAGCAGACTAACAGGCAAAGAAAAAAAACGGGTTGGTTAGCAGGAAAAAAAATCATTACAAAATAAAGTTGAGTTACGTTTTACAAGGAAAAGCAGATAAAGTACATAGACATGAGGTGATGGGATGATGATAATGATAATATGGTCCTTCCGATTGTTGCAAGTCGCATTGCACATTTTGTTCTTTCTTCTCTTCCTCTCATCCTCTTTTTTACCTGTCATCATGCCTGCGTATGGCTTCACACAAGCTGTAAGAACAACAGCAGCTGCACTTTTTTTCCTCTTCAGAAGAAAGATGTACACATCTACATCATCCAACGGAACATCTGACAAGAGGACAAAAAAAGTAAATGAGGTTTGTTCGGAGATCGGATGGATGGATGGATGAGGAAGCATTAAGTATTGATGCTTTGTTGTTCTGGGCTATATGATTACATGCCGTAGTTTTGTAAAGGTTTTATAATAATCAGTAATAAACAGTTTGAGATAATAAATGCATTGTTAGCTGAGAAAAGCTGCGAAATGTGCAAGCTGTAGTAATCTGAAATCCCAACCCAATTTTTTTTATCCACGTGCCCAATAAACCCGATAATGAAAAAAATATGCTCACTTTTATTATCTTGAGTACTTCAAAGAGTAAAAGGTGTAGTGATCTTATGAGAACAAGCGTATATGAAAATAATATACATTGTTGCCTGACACACAAAAAGGTGTACACGCGTGTGTATGGATGTGCTTTATGGATGAGATGAGGCCACCATCACTGAAACTTTAATAGAAAAACTCTATATTAATTGGGATATATGGTATCTAGTCAGTTTCTGTGAATATTCTTGTCAAAAACATCTGCTGGTGCTCTTGTGGCAATAACAATTAATTCTCTCTCGGAAAGGAACTAGAATCAGGGAGGAAGGTTTTTGATTATACTTTGTTTGTGCATAAACAAATGGGTACACAGTTACTTATAATCAGTCAGGACAGGAATGCACTTTATCAAACCCAAACGAATTTAAATTAGGAATATTTTTCTTTCTAAACATTTTTTGTGAGGGAGGGGGAGGATGAGGTATGTTTGTAAGTACATTATACATTTTACATGTCATGTCACTTTGTGAACATAAGAGAAAATATGCCGAGTACGCCTACTTTATCTATACTGCAACAATGCATACTCTCATTGTTGATTACTTGAATGTACGCTGTTTATATAAATTTAAACAATTAGTTGGGTGGGTTCCTATTTGATATTAATGTTTATCATATTTTGTAAGAAACATTATAATGTTATCTACATTGCAACCTTTTATGGAGGGATAAGTGTGTATAGGTATTCATATGAGCGTAGTAAAGCACTTTTTTACATTGCATGACTTTTTGAATCAGGGCACTTGGTTTTGAAAGCAAGTATAACGGTGATTCTTAGCAATAAAAATTTTCCAGCTGGAAGCTATATGGTAAACCAGCCAACTTTCTTTTCTGCATAGTATTTCAAGTTTACCATTTACACTTTGTATTCTATTATCCTTACAAAAATGTTGCTGGAGGACAATCATAGCTTAGACCAATTTGCTCAAAATGTTCGATTTGCACAAAAACACACACGCACATATTAAACATGATGAGTTTGGCAAATAGAAGCCAACATTTTAGAACAGTAGCAATAAAGCTCATTTCTGCTGCACAAAATCGATTACTTACAACTGTCTTGTCTTCAATGTTGTATGTTTGACATGCCTAAAAACAATGGGCTTATCTACATTTTTTGCAAGGTTTATGCCATTTGACTTGACTGATGGAATCAAATGGATTGAGTTTTGATGGCGATGATGATGATGATCAGCAGTCATAGATAAAAAAGAGTTAAAAGCAATGATGTGTTTCTTGCTACTTTTCTTACTGTGTAGGTTTTTTACCAAACCAATCGAGCAAGGGATTATATTAAATACTCCATGTTAACAATCGGATTAAATGAAGTCATTGAAATTAGTTTTGCCATTCAAGATTATCAGATAAACTGAATGAGACAAGGAGCAAGAAGCCATTTTATGTATTGATCGGCTCAACTGTTTTTATCCAATTCCATATGCGTGCATATGCGAAACTAATTTTATGACAATTGTAAATTAATGTACGTGTGTGTCTGCTGTTGCTATTCATTCAATTCAAAGAGAACTGACAGGTCCCTTGTACAGGAGGGAAATTGTCGTCGTGATTGTAATTTTGATTATGGGAAAAAAGGATCAAATCAAAAGTGTATCTATCTCTCGCGCTCTCTCTCTCATGGAATTAGTCAGTGTCAAAAAGGACATCAGTTGCAAATCTGTTTCTCTTTATTTTTTAATGACTGCACTCTCACAAGCACAGCGGGAATTAATATGTTTTGTGCCTAGTCACCATAATTCCTTATAAATCTTAACAGTTATGTACTGCTGGCTTAAGAAAATAGAGAAGCAGAGAATCAAGATCAGGGTCACCATTTTATGATGAACAATGTCTTATTTTTTTAAACGCATAAAATGGCTTATGGGCAAATAAGCAATCAACTTGTTTTTTTGTGTGGTGTAGTGACTGTAGTGTAATAGGAGGGCAAAGATCTATACAGGGTGGAGGAAGTAGTCTCTCTGGGACATGAACGTTTAATAGTGCAACATTTTTTGTAAAAGATTAATAGGAAATAATAAAGTGGGTGACCACACTTTTCTGTATACTTTTGACTACCTCATTGTTTGAATTTACATTTTTTGTCATTCAATTGCAATTGAAGTTTTAAGGGTCATTAAATGAATGAGAGTGTTTAGTTATGAGTATGCAGAAAAAATAGTGTATGATCGATTTATCTTAAATGGCAACCGTGGACAATCCTTTATCCTAGAAAAAAATATATGGACATTCCTTTGGAAGTCATCATAATGATTAATTTCTATGCAGTTCAGTTTTCTCATTTGGGTGGTGGTGGTGGTGGAGGAGCAAACAATGTGTATATAATAATATGTCGTACAATTAACAATGCAGTGTGCTGTGTGCTATTGCAAATTAGTTATGGTACATATGGTATTGGTGGGGATGATGATAATAATGATGACGATGGCGACTTTACTTGGTTGATTGGAGTTGGTGATATTGCACCTTTTCTAATTCTTCACATCGCAGTACAGAGCAAAGAGTACTGCAATTTTCGCATCTCCTTCTCCACTCCTAAAAAATCCCAAAGAGCTGAACAAAGCTAGTTTTGTTATGTTAATCTCATTTCCCTTTTCAGGAAAAAGTAAAACTCGCAGTTTCATTTCATTTTGCATGAGACAATTTGAAAAATTATTTATTGCGAGTGTGTGCGGTGGGATACCAGAGAGATTTGTTTTTTTTTGGTATGGATGATGAGCTATGAGCTATGCAAGACAGAAGGCTCAATTTGTTTTTATATTATAACGAGAGAGTTCTTTTGCACGAAGAATAACAAGAAGAAGTGTTGTTTTTTCATTCATTCAATCCTTTTGAATTTGTAAACTCATCATTTTTCTTTGAGACAGGATGTTTTGTTTGTGAGTGTGATCGTGTGATACACTGACATTAAGAATGAGGGAGAGAGGGAGAGTTGCCTAAATGAAATTTAATTTCTCTTCTATTATTTAAGTCTTGTGGAAGGTTTACATAAGAGCTGTATTAAGACGTAAGGTTCCTTTGTTTTTTAAAGTATACAACTCTTATGAATATTGCATGTTGTCTGATGAGATGTTGCAAGAGGTACTAACTTTTAAGAAATTAAAGAACAGAAGTCAAAAGTTTTGATTGCATGTGTGACTTTTATTTTGGAAGTTTATACCAACTTACCAACCAACCCTTTTGTAACACTTATGGTATGCAGTTGTATGTATTTTGTGTGTTTACGCTTACGTGTTTGTTTGCGATTATCACGAACAGGATCTTTTTTTAAAGGATAAGCCTTGTCTATTTATTTGGGGAGGATTTTACATACTTTAGCCATTTATCATATTTAATTGCACACAAACGTACATTTCAATTGCCTCACTTGGAGATTCTTTACCATAATACAGTCATAAACTTGACAGGTTCCGGTAGATATCTAATTTGTTTTTGTTGATCTTCCGAAAACCTTTAAACTCGTATCCGCATTCCTTTTAGAAATGCATTCTGGCTTATCAAGTTATGCGATACATCTTAAATTCACATTTCTTCTAATGATTAGTAGCATTTTGTACCTTTTTAATTCAATCGCTAATCTGAAAATAAACCTACTACTATCTTAGTAAGATAAACTTCAGTTTAATTGCATATATTTGGGTAATCATTACTAAAAAATGAACTTCGAAAGCTTCCATTATGTATTGTCCATGCCATTTGTTAGACTATCATCATTCGTCATGAAGCTGACATGTTGAATTTGTGGGATCTTCGACTGACGAAATTCACCCACATGAACTATAAAACATTATAGGGTACTAAAGTGCACAAAATTTCTAAATTTGTTGGATCCTTTCAAAAAACACGCGTTTTATTCAAAAATGGGTATTCCATATAACTATAAGCTCTATAACTCCATTGTATTACAAGCATATACATATTTAGATTTAAGACAATTTTGAGAAGATCTACAATTTTTTATAGTTCGTAGTTATAAAAATTGTAGTTGAAGTCGAGTAAAATTCTTTTTACATGTAAATATTTCACCAAAAAATACCAGCAAAGGAGTACTATTTTGTTTTGGTCAGAGCGTAAATTGTTACACGACTTATACCATAACAAAACATAATTTTTCCCACTAACATACATAAAAAATGATAAAACTTACAAAAACTTACAATCAGAGACAAAAGATTCCAGAAGCTGTTCATGCAGAAGCATTTAAAAAGTGAAATCTTTCATAAATAGCCTATATTACTTTATCCCACGTTTTATGTAATGATTCACTAAGTAAAAACCACTTCAAAAAATGT
This sequence comes from Entomobrya multifasciata, assembly GCA_034693345.1. Classification (NCBI taxonomy): domain Eukaryota; kingdom Metazoa; phylum Arthropoda; class Collembola; order Entomobryomorpha; family Entomobryidae; genus Entomobrya; species Entomobrya multifasciata. Next base: position 8,440 of record JAQFXM010000612.1, on the reverse strand, counting down.
GTAAAAACTTCCTTATTCTTCCACTCCAGTCGAGACTCGAAACACAAAACATTCTATTATGATATGTTGCTTACGTTGTTGTGTGCATAGTTATTGCATAATACATTGTTAGTAAACATGAGTGGTTTTTAGGTAATAGATCTTTTTTGGAGTGAGAAAATACCAGGCAAGTCAACTTGTTTAACAATCTCTCCTAGAGAGCGAGAGTCGTTTTTATTCCCGTTCCTTCCTGCATTTTAAATATTTAGTAAAAAATCGTGAGTTGACTTTTTTGTATTTATGATTATCATTAGATACATTTACGCATTGTTGCTGCGTGGCGTGTATAGCGAACTTTACCTGAAATCATGAAAAAATACTCTCTCATTCTTGTCCTATCGTCCCAAAAAATTCTACTTTTTTTGCATAAAAATGCATACGTGCCCACACCAAAAAAACCACCTAACAACCGACACACAATCACAGTCTCATTATCAACATGGACAATGAGAAAAAACGACTGTTTTCATAAATACATCATAATAATATCATATTCATATTCAACCAGGATTACAATACGTAATCATAATACGCACACTTAACATACGCACTCTAAATTATTGTACGCATATTTTTTTAAAGTGAGAAACCGTCGTCTTCTTCGGTCTTCTCTCTCAATTTACATATTACATTACATTGCAACTTGCAATCCAGCCAGTACGGATATTATGTGGTGTGGTCGGTAATAAGTCTTGTTGGTTTGACTAGGCAATCTTGGCATGCAGTCTGCTCGGCAGGTAATTTTTTTTCTGGATTGGATATTATAATGTGTCATGTGAGAGAGTGTATGCATATTTAAATGATGTTGATATTATTTACTTCCCAAGACGAAGATAGCAAAAATATGTAGTGAATTATGTTATGCACATTGAACATTCGGAGAGAAAAAAGATGACATGCTGTGCAAACCGCTTCGGCTATGATTACATTTTTTTAAGTATATGATTGCTCATCTCTGATTTCTTGCACAAGTGCATAAAATGCCAAACCTTTAAAACAATATGTGCATGTGCCAATGTAAAAGTTCTTCCAAAATCACAGTTGGTTGCAAATCGAAAAATATTTTTTCTTCCGCTGTCTGTTTCATTGCTTTTCCTTCCTTCCAGCTGTATAGGCACATGGATGAAAAACGTCAAACTTTTTTTACAAATGGCAAAAATGTCTACGAAACTTTCAAACATTTAACTTTCGGATATGCCAAGTCGAGTCGAGCGATAACTCAAATCTGAAAAGTCAAAATGAAAAATGGACAGCAAAAATCATCAAATGCTTGAATGAAACGATATAAGATTTCATTTCAAGTTAAAGAACTGGTTAGGCGAATATATAAATATAGTTAGTTGAGTCCGGTGCTAATGAAATTTCTTCGGATAAAATGGTGACTGTCTACGTGAGGTTCTACCTGTCCAGAGAGCCACTCAGCAAATGAAAATATTTGAGCTTGATTTGATCACAAACATATTATTCTTTCTCAAACAAACAAACCGGAACCCAGCCCATGATATCCGATCCAAAAAAACGGTGTTTATTCACTTTGCTCAAGAAACCCTGCTGATACCACCATTCACATAGTCCATTTGAGAGAGTTGACTGGTCTGGTCTGGTGGACTGGTCTTGTGAAAAAAAGAAAGTGAAATGGAACACAAACGTGTTAGATTCGCATGGAGTTGTTTTTTTAGTTGTACGTTGCGTGTGTGCGGAAGAAATCAGGGAAAGTGGAGGACGAGGACATACAAACAAAGTAATGATGATGATATGATGACAAAAGCATGCTAAAAAAGTAATAATGTAACATTTTCTTCCTCTTCCCATTATTGATGTAATTTAGCAAAGAGCTAAGCAAAGTAGTCAAAAAAGAGAACAAACTAGAGAAATACCTATAGTCATAGTCTACATTACCAAACCAGCATAATATTTTTTTTCTAAGAAAAAAGTCATGTGTATATTTTGGCATGTGGTGATGATAGTGGTGGGTATAATGCTGTCATCTCTCCATTCTTACATTTTTACCACACACAATGAAGTCTCTGTTACTTCATTATATATAACTATATGACTCCCTCTGGTTCCACTGGGTACCAGGTGAGGTGATTGGGTTTGATGCACTCTTTTTTTCTCTTCTGTGAGAACAGTGAACAAGGTAATTTCTTTTACAATGCCATTGCCTTTGCCTTGCACTTCACTTTTTCCACTAATAATTTTTATCGTTCTTTGAGAGGAAATTATTGCTGGAAATGGAAATACTTTAATGTACAAAGTGCAAGTACAAAGAAATTCCAAATCGATTTTATAGCCAAAAAAAAGTTTTCTTATTACCTTTTCTCTTTCACGCTAATTATGATTGTTTGAAGGTAGGTATGTATGTATATGAGGAGCTATTACGCTATTTTACCTCACATGAAGAAAACAAGGTGGATAAGGATATGCGCATTTACTAAAAAAGAACTTTAACACCCGCAAAATAACAATGGAAATGGTTTTTACTTAACCACCCATTAAATTAATTGCTTTCCAATGAGTTATGTTTAATATTTTTACGAGGTGAGTTCAACAAACAGAAAATTATTATTCTGTAACCACCCTCAAAAATACACAAGCCACATTTACTATATACACTAAACTAAACTATACACATTTATGAATTTTAAAGAGTAATTTGACAATTTTCCTTGGTTTGCATAACATTTCATAGGCCTGCCATCATCAAAATCATCAATTGCTCTGTGTAATTGCCAGATTATAAAGAGTGCACTAGCGACTATGCAGACGTGGAGACATAAAAAAATCTCAATTTGTAACAATGCTTGATGTGATGTAGCCAGTTTTTATATATATTTCGCAACAAAAGAGAGATGTGATTATGTTTAGCTAAAAGACGTTGAAAACGCAGATGTGGGTTTTCTACCATATTATCACCACCGCCGCCACTCGCCATACCACCACCATCATCAACAAATTTTAAAACTCACACTTTGAAAAATTTTATTTTCCTAAAATCCATTATCATTATCATCATGATTATTATATTGCCTATTATTTATTTTTTTATGTGCCAGTGTTAGTGTTACTATCCACATTAAATACCCTTATAAAACCCCCCATCCATCGAAATTCACCGCATCATCACATCACATCCCCCTTTTTACGCAATCTGCTTTTCTGGCCTGGTCGATTGTTAAGGATGGAAAAAATAAGCAGTCTTATTATTGTTTTCAGAATACTTTTTTTCATACTCCATCTACTCTACATACTCTACTTTTTTGCCAAGATGTAAATTTGCTAAGTGATGATGATTACTATACTTTTGTACTTTTCAACACACAATTTACGACACACAACAGAATAGACAGGCAGGCAGGCAAGATAGATTTTTTTATAACTATTCTTTATGAATGAAAGAAAGAAACAGCTTTAAAAGAGAGCCAGATCAGAGCAGACAGCACTCACACTCTGCACACACCCCGTTTTTATGTCAACTTTGTGTTCTTTTAGAAGTGGAAAAAATGTTTTGGTTGAAAACTGAGATTTGATACGGACATGTGTGCAATGCTCACACACATTCTTCAATGATGATTGCAATATTACCACATCATCATCACATCATCAAATTGGAGTTGAGTTGAGAAAAAGTTTTATAAAGATGAAGATAGCGAGTGTAGAAAAAGTAGTTGTTGAGGTTGAGAGAGAGAGAGAAGTTTATACTAAAAGCAATCAAATAATAAAAATATTGAGAAATGACCATTTTTTGTCATCGGACATCTCATGTCTTGTCTGAGATTGAGTCTTTTTAAGAAAGGAGAGGATAGTAATTTGTATGCACGTTGCATTTTTGTATAGGTGTGTAACATAAGTATGCAAGTTGTAAATCTTTTATTGAAATGAAATAAAAAATGGGATCAAAATTCAAAACGCAGATCAAATGGAGAGAAAAAGAAATAAAAAGGCTGTTTTGATTGTTGAATAAAAAGTGGAGTGAAGAGAAGAGTGTAATACAAAAAAACTTTAAAAGGGAAAATTGAGATGAACTACTTTAATTCTAAATATATTATAATAAAAAACACTTAATATACTTTTTTTACGACAAAAGTAAGTGTAATATAATAAAATTTCAAAGTGCATTTAGATCAGTAAAATGAGATGTAGTTTAGTGTAAAAGGATATTCCCTTTTCCGAGTACGCATTTAACTTACTTGAAACAATTTTTTGACAGCTTAATATGGCATGGTGTGATGTGAGATAGTTAACTTTTTCTGCGTATTTTTTATTCAAGATTAAAAGAAATTATATCTGATCTGATATAGTCACATGGCTATGTTTTATGTATTTCGAATTAGGTTAGATGTCAGTATTGATTTGTGTATGACTGTCACTTGAGTTCAATTTACAGTCCTTAAGCTCTAGATGTATAAACTCTTAATCTAAATTTTAATTCAATTCAAGAGTAATACTTAGTACTAATTAGTAATTTAATTAGGCATGTAATGCAAGTTTTCTTCGAAACTTTGCATCCATTTTTGGCAGGGAACATAAATTCAACTAACGTCAGAGTGATGGAAGATTATCTGCGTAGGAAAATGATCCTTTAAAGCTCTTGAAATCATTATCAGCTTACAACAAATACAAACAATACAAAAAATATACATACATATATCTCAACGTTTTGTTGTTCACACGTTTTATCTTGAAAGAAAACAAATGGCAAGATTTGATTACAAATTTGTATTAAAAGTTCAGATAAGGAGAGAGAAGCATAAAACAAATTGCTTTCTTATAAAATGTTTTTACTTTGTATCATCATCATCATTTATAACATCAATGTAGTAGCATCTCTTGTCTTGTTTTTTTACGCTGCTGCAACATAATGGGTTATAATAGTCATAGTACATTTATAGGTAGGTATTCATCATTCATCACTATCGTTCAAATAAAAAGTAGGATGCGCAATTCAAATGCGAGCAGGCAAGCAAACAGGGAAGCTCAGCTCGGGTTAAATTGTTATTACAGTGATTGTTACGATTTTAGCTTTTTTATGTCTTCTGGTGATATCACATCATCATCATCATGATCATCATCATCTTCATTCTATTGTTACCTTATAGCTTATATATTTTTTCTTATGTTGATTGCTATTAAGTTTTGAGTAGTGGAAGTGGAGAGCAGTAGTTTAGTTTATTAAGAGTGTATGTAGGTAAAGTAACTGTTCTATGCAGACGTGTGGGAGGGAGATATTCTACATTTTAACGTTATACATAACCTGCATCGCTTGTTTTTTCACTATAAGAAGTTTAACCATTGTTGTTAGTGGATGGATGTGATATGACATGGTGACGATGATGATGATGATTCCCATAAGAGTTTTGTCCCCACGCCTTATGAAAAGAACAATAGTATCAAAATCTTTGAGAAAGTAGGTATAGCTGTGTTGGTATGTGCGTATTCCTCAAAGTAAACTTACTGGCTTGGCTATTATTATTCACCGAGTGTACACTTACGGTTGAGTCGGATAAATCAAATCAAGAGTCAAATGTCAATAAATAATGATGATAATTCTAGATTTTAATATGGATTGGTTTAAATAAAGTACTTGAGTAGAGCAGAGGGGCGTATGTGGATTATTCAAGTCACAACTCATAACTCTTCTTTTAAAGTGAAATTATATTTTCTAAACTAACCTATTCAAGGGCCATCAAAAAAAATTATTATGTATGTATTTTTTATTATTGATCGATTAAACTGTCACCGTAATCGCTCCATATTTATACCGAATAGTAAAGAGAAAATTATCTAGACCAGATTTACAGCATTTTGTGTGACACTGACACATGTTTTTACCAAGTAACAAATAAGGGTTACCTTTTTATCCTCATATCTTTTTTCTTTTCTTGGTATAGTATGTTCAGTAGAGATGGGATATGAGAGTAATTTGCAAAATTCAATTTGTAATTTGCAATGCCATGAATTTTATAGTAAGAAGCCCATAAACATAAACCATGCATTCAGTGTCAACCAGCGTCACCAGTGCTCTACATTTTTCGTCGGGGCGACAAACGACAGATGACAAACTTACCTTGCAAAAAAATTATAATATTTCTGCTCTCTTGGATCGATGATGGGTTGGGTTGCTTTTTTCAACAATGTTCTTTCTATGCTACTGCTGCGTATAATATGCGTGTCTCTAGTGCAAAAAGTATACAGAGAATTGACAAACAATGCATTTTACCCACTTTACTCTAAATGTCAAACTGTTGAAGTTGAAGATAATACCTTTTTGTGGTTCAGGTTTCAGTAACAACTGTTTTTTTCTTGCTTGGTGGTATGGTAGTAAAGTAGAAATAATCTGATGACAATGACAGTTGGTCGATGGTGTGCTGCTGCTATTATTGCTCTTGCTGTATCTTATTTGCTTACATTATTTATTTACATGCATATATTTAATGTGGTCACAAAGTCACAGTCTATTTTTTTCTGGTGGTCTGGTAATAAAAAAAGATGTCCACTGCGTATCTAAATGATATTCATAGACACCACCCTCCACATGCAAAAAATAAAAATACCAAATCTTCAACGAAGTAACCGGTGATGGTGATGATGACGATGACCTGCAGAATATGTGCTGTTTCATGAATTATCTAAGCGCTGTCTAGAAATGAGGGTGGCAAAATGGTAACCCGTTGTAAATCAAACAAATACAGTTTACTAGACCACCACCACCACTTTCATTACATTTTATTGTGATTGAACTTTTTCTATCAAAACAGAACGATAAATTAAACACAAAATGCATATCATATTTATTGCTTTGTGCATGGTTATTTTTTGTGCAATAATAGTTTGCATTTACAATGTGTACATTATGGATTTTAGTTTTTTTAACGCGAATATCAGTTAAACATAAAATGTCGCATGATATGGCATGCTAACGATGATGAGCAAAAATATAATATTTTTTATGCATATGCACACTTTGATGAGCCTGTGTGAACCAACAGCAACAACAACGACATGAATTTTACAAAGCAGAACAGTACAAGAAGGAAAAAATGTTAACATCCGGTAATCCTTTGTTTTGTTTCTTTTTTTGTCCCAGCAGATATTTTTTTGTAAAGTTGCATGGTGGCTTTTGGATGGATGGATGATGGTATGATGACATGACATGAAGATATGGTAATAGTACAGTACACCTGTTAGTATGGTCTGTTGATGTACTAGATGACAGTGACTTGATAAACTGCTCATCGGCACAACAGTAGCTTATTGTTGAGAAGCGCAATATGAAAATATGTATTTGTGAAAAAAAACTCGACGACAATACGTATTACAAGTAAGCTGAACATTCAACAATTGCCCAGCACACAAAAACAAACGGACGGATAAGCGGAAATTTAAACTTCTGCCGTGATAAATCGTTTACGCGTAAGTACAAATAATTTTTTTCTATTGTTTCTTTTAGAGAATATATTTAACTTGATATATATACATAATGAACATTCATATATATATTCATATACAAGTATGTATGTTATATTCATTTGGGTAGCCATGTCATAGTGTCACTGTCGTGTCAAAATGTGAGCACAAGCAATTTTACATCACATATATAGAAATTAAAGCTATCCGATAATATTAAGAATTACGACGACAAACATTTGATGTTCGTAATTTACGACAATACTTTAGATTGCAAAGATATTTTTCATTTGGTTTTACGGTTGTAGATAGGGCTGGAATGTGTTATTTAACAAGCGATATATTATAGAGTATCAAAAATGCGTTATATTTTTAATTGAAAAATCTAAGACATATTAACTAAATTCCCAATATCGGGTTCACCATTCATGAATGCCTTTGCAAATACACAAGCACCTTAAGATAGAATTTATATTAATTTATCTTTATAATCGAAAGTTGGCTTTAAAAATACTTGCAGACTAGGACTAGATTGAATTGCTGTGTCGACTCTAATACAGATCTTCATGATAACAACGACGACGACGACCGGGTGGCTTCTGTTTTCTTTTTCCCATGAAAATTAACCAACCAAAATGGCATTTTTACTTGTACAGAACATACAAAAAATGTAATATACATACTTACCCATTAATTTGTGGTTGCATTTTACCAAAAAAGAGTAATTTGTTTTTTTATTTATTCACAACTTATGTATAAAATGACATTTTTTACTCGGTGAACAAAATGGTAACATGTTATCAGCTATGATGTATGCATGCTAGAACATTAATTTCATCCACAAATTTTTATGGCATTGAAGAGAATTCTCCAATTCTTAGGTAAACTGGATAAGGAATGTACTTGAAAGATGGTAGATTTTACTTGCAGACTTGTCAGGTACATTGTATCACCAAAGTTGGTTTTTTAGTCTTCATCGTTCTTCTTGATTAAA
>JAQFXM010000611.1:0-45422 GCA_034693345.1 Entomobrya multifasciata | reverse complement strand
CGACAGGAAATTCTACTTCGATCAGATTCGAAAATAACCTGACTAGCGGAATATAAAATCTTGCTGTGGAGCAAAAATAATTACTGCGTGCTGTGGGGGTCGCATGCAAGGTAAAATGAAGCATGTTGAGTTTTACAAAAAGACATCACCAGCAACCTCAGGTTCCAAAGTCCACTTCACTACCTAAGCAAACGCTCCCTTAAAGCTAAATATTGCCTTTGAAATTTAGAGACAGACAGTCACAGAGAGAGACTTTGATGGTTTTCCAAAAAAGTAAAAAAGACCAAAGTCAAGTCAGCATCAAGTAAACCAGAATATTTTTGTGTGGGAAAGAGGAGCAGATGAAAAGAGACCAATGCAATGTTCAACTGTTTGTTGGAGTGCGACTTGTGACTTGAGTGATGTGGAGTTGAAGAGAAGAAGGAACGTCTTTGCAATGTCAAGAGATGAGACACGTATTATTATTGTTGAACTGAACGACACCGAAAAAAACGACAATATGTCCATACTCTGACTTTACACAATACAATGCATTCCAAATTGATGTTTGTGTGATGTGTGTGCTGTTTGTAGCAATACCATCATCATGATCATGAACATTGCAATGCTTCTTTCATTCTTCTTTCTTTTTTTCACTCTTTGAATTGTTGAGTTGAGTCGAGTGGACTATTTCTCTCTCAAGTAAAATGCAATGATGGTTGTGTGATCTGTGTGTAATTCACAGTTCCGGAATTTTAATATTGTCGCAAGACAGTCAGCACAGCCATCAAGATGAATTTTACTGTCCGTTTCCTTTTCTTTCTTCCAAAGAAAAAAGTATTTGTCTCGACTAAAAAAATGTATTGACTATAGATTGCGTATCTATATTTATCCACCAACAAAAATACTACCATGTCAAAAAGACATACCATCTTGCATGTACATTATCTGCTGAACTGAAGATGAAGTGAACCAAACAACTAACAAGTTTCCAGAGAAAAAATGTATTTTAAATATTTCCTCTTTTGGAGGAAAACACAAGGTTGGCCACAATATTGGTACTATGTTCTTAAGCTTAAGAAATACTTCAAAGACGGATTGAAAGAGAAAAAATTGAATTAGTTCAGAAGGACATGGACATGACATACTATCATCATACACATTAAATGAATATACTGAGCTGGTGAAAAATCACTTTTTATGTGCGAATACTTTTTAATTTCTTTAATACAAGAACTCAGTCTTCCATTCTATTCTGTACCTTCTATTATTCTGTATTAACCAATTTGGCATTCTGTGACAGAATTTCTGTCCAGTCGAGTCCCTTCACCCATTTTTCTTTAGTTTGCTACTTTTCAGTAAAACAATTGTGTCATCAGGATCTTCCCCTTTAAGGAACCAAGAAATTTACTTAAAAATCATTGCAGATGTCAAGTTAAGACAAATATGTTGAAACTGTAAGTGGGCTTAACTATTATTTGAACAAATGCTAAAAGAATATTTTCAATTAAATAGCAATTAGCATATTTGATCAATCAAGTTGTAAAAAAATATTCATGGGAAAATCTTTTCCTTTTTTACATTTTACTGCATATTGACAATCACACAGTAATCAACAATAAGATAGTCATGTGAAGTACAGTGTAACCCAACACCACTTTTTATTATCTTTTCTAGTAAACCTTAGTTCATCTGCACCCTCTCTCTCTCTGGTTTAGTTTGGTTTGATCTCATTCCCATTCTAACATAATAATCATCGTCATCCCTCTATTCAGACAGTTCATTCATTACAACACACCATACATTAGAGATCAATGGTTGTACCAGTTTAGTACAATAAAACCGGATGCGTACCATTTTTACTTTTCTATGTCCATATACTCCACTCCACAACAAGGTTCTCATCATTTTCTCTCTTCAGTCTCTAGACTGAACTTGAAGAAGTGAAAAGGGTGCGATATCAAATATTGATATTGATGATGATGCATAAAATTTTAGAAGTGAAATTTAATACGATTTTAAGCAATAAAGGAAATAAAATGGTACTGTGGATAAATATTATAATCATGAGATAAACCTTTTTAGCATAATAATATGATGTAATTTTTTAACTTTCATAAATTATTATTTTTAAGCACTTTCCATATTTGAAAGGGTAAGCAGCATTTTTTGAACCAATAAATTTCAATTAAGTACATATGTATATTGCTCTAAAATACATATTTCAAAATGTGTGCATATTCTGTAATAAAAGTGCCATTTCCTTTTGTTAAAAGTGAATGATCTGATCAACCACCATGAAGACTCGGTGGCAATAACATCATCTTTTTCACACCGCACCGACTGATCAGACGACGGACAAGACGCCATCAATATTTCTTCTTTGTTTATTATTCCACCGCGTCACCAAATCCATGGACTTGGCGACAAAAACGGCAATATAATGTGCAGTCGGTCACAACTATGTAAATTTCATATTCTCAGTAACTGCTCAAATGACATTATGATTGACTGATGATACCGCTGCCTCCTTCATTGGCACGTAGACATATTGTTTGCATGTGCATTTCTTAATTTTCTAGAATGTGTAGACATTTTATGTATTTTTAAGACAAAAATTCACTTTGACTGCACGCATCAATGAATGAAAATATTATTTGGCCGTGAAAACTGGAAATTATCATTTTACACTTGCTTCATAATATATATTCATACAAACGTCGATAATAATAAGTGTACATTGTCACAGTAAAAGGATAAAATAAGTCTAAATTATAATCAGTTTAGTACGTATGTATCAAGTAAAATAAAAGGAAGGACAACAAGTTTTATTTGAACAGAATATACTGACTTGATTATGTATTTATGTGTATGCATATATGCAGACCTGACTTAAAACTAAAGAGCCTGATTGTTAAAGGGTTCACCATAATAAATTCAAGTAGCGATCCAACTTGCACTGGCTGAATGAATATGTACGCGTTTATGTCGTGTACTCTATAACCATCCATTATCCATTTTCTTCACCAAAACTTCAAGTCTCTTTCGGTTGGGTGATTTGTTCGGCACTCTTTTCAGGATTATTGAAACTTGAGACAGTCATAAAAGGGAATAAAAATAAATGGCTCCATATAAACATTGATAACAAGTCGAATAAGTGTACAAACGTCGATATATACTTCTGTGTGTATATGTTTTGTTTCTTATGTCGTATTTCTTAGAAGAGAAAAAAATTGTAGCACTTAACTTTTAAGTCCTTCTTTATTTTATTTTACACTATTATTATTCTCCCGTTTTTTTCCAAATGCATCACCTAAGCTATAAATCTACAGGGCCATTTAGTATGTAGTCAAATGAGGCTATTAGTAAAAAAGAACGAGTCAAGTCAAGTCAGCCAGTCAAAGGGATAAGTTGAGTAAATAAAATGTTCAAAAGAAAAGAGGTAAAACTTTACAAGATGTAATGGAACACACACAGGTTGTAGTTATAAAACATTGTCAATTTAGTACAGTTTAAATCAAATAATGCGTGAGCGGACTCACTGTGAAGAATAATGATGTAAATGAAATACAATCATTCATGATAATATATTATCCAATATCCCCACATCCACCCTTCTAGCAAAACCTACTATTATTGGCCCACTATAATAAAAATCGATGTAAAAATAATAGTTTAAAATGTAACTGAACTTTTTTATAGCTTATCGTTTTATTATGCATGTAACTTTCGGGGATGCAGATAGAATTTATAATAGTCTCAAATAAGGGAGTAATTAATTTTACGACTAATTCGCAATTATACCACAGTAATGTAAACAGTAATAATTTGAGAGTAACGGGTGCAAATTAGCAGGGATAGCGGGAGGTAACATTGACTGGCGACAGATTATGCTTTTAAATGATTAAATTAAGGTTTTCTTGGATAAAGATATCGTGACGACTAACTACTAACCACTTCATGAAAATATGTATGAGCCATGCATGCTGGTTAAATAATACATTATGCATCATGTGTCCCTTTAAAATTACTATGTAAAGTTGGCAAGTATGAAGTTTTTTAATGATTATTGCATAATAGTTATACATACAAAACAAATGATGACAATTTAAAATGTAATTTAATTAAGCATTTTTCTTACCTGATGATAGCTTTCTTTTCATCAATAAGCATCACTTGGTTTAAACTCATTCTTTAAGAAAAAAGTCTTGGGAGATGAAAGAGCACCAACTTGATAATTAAATCTCCTCAGCCCACATTAGGAACGTTTGACAAACAAAGAGATGGTCGCTTGATACTTTCCCAGCAGTATGAAACCGAATCCAGTTTAAAGTACAGTGAAGTAATGTTTTATAGGAAGAATAGTGTGTACTTAACGTAATGGAATTTAGAGTAACTTAAGTCCGTTTTTTAGTAATAAGGTACGCACAAAAAACAAGGTATTTATGTAAAAGGTTGGTTACTCCTTTTTTCAACTGAGTTATAAATATCACAAAATTAAACACAAGTACAAAGTAAAAATAATAAAAATTTGTTCATAAACAAGCACATCCGTATCCGTTGTATAATGTACTGCTACTAGAGAATATTATCACAAAACAATTTCCACGCGAAAAATTTCACTTTTTTCATTTGAGTTACTTCGTTTTTTGAGCAAAAACAGTTTTTATAGTAGATAGAATACTTTTTTTATTATGATTTCATGATATCGACATGATAATGTCTTGACTATAAACTCATCATGATATAGTTAAGTCCGATCCGCCGATTCGATTTTAATGATAAAATTGCTGATAAGTGAGTTTGATTACGATAATAAATGCTGATAAGTATAGTAGTAATCTTAAACGATGATGAAGTCAAAGGAGAAGACCACACAAAATCCAAACTATCAAAAATTCTCCGCATTAAAAATGCATTTCACAAAATACACACATACACGCACGCTTTTTTTCTTTGTTGTTATTGAGTCTTCTTCTTTTGCTTCAAAAAAACAACTAGACGAAGAGAGAGTCACGCTACAACTGTGTTTTTATGTCTTTTTCTCACTCAGGAAGCACATAACATAATAATAATCGTCATCATCTTCGCATCTTCCTTCTCTCTCTTTTTTTTTGATGCTGCTCTGTCAGCAGAAAAACAACCACAACAACAGGTTTGCTTTTGACTGTCCAGATTTATTACATCGTAGATGCTATCATCATCATCATGCTATTATCATATGCAGAACATGACAATGGATACGCAGAGCAAAGATATAAGTTTACCTAAACTTATGTCGTATTATTATTATAATTTGTTAAAAGATGATAATAATATTGAGTTGCCGATATATTGCTGTTGATGTGATTTGAAATATATATGGGATAAAAAAGCTCGTCTTCTCTTTAAATTAAGTTGACTATATGCAAGTTGACTCTGTGATTTCTGTAAATAAAAGATACAAGATACACACCACATAAAGTCTTGTTGTTTATCTTAATTATGTGGTTATTTTACATATAACATTGTTAATATAATCAATAGACAAAACAATACACTACTTTTTTCTATGTATGCTTATTTAATATTTATGTTTATGTAAAAAATGATGACTTTGACTTACTTTGTTATTTCGAAGAAAGGAAATTCCTGTTGGTCGCGTTCGCGTGTGTGTGTCGTGTTGTTGTTGTCGCCGGTGCGAGTGAAGCACTGAGGAAAATGTATGCACAAACAAGGAGCTTTTTTATGAACGAACACCGTAGTAAAAAATAGTAACAGGGAGATATACTTTTTTCTCCTCTGGTGTTGATGTTGATGGTGTCGTTCAACGGATCGGATGAAAGTGGTGAAGTGAAGTGCGAGTGAAAGAGTTAAAAGGTCTCTCCCTACTTGTGTGATTCACTACTATCCACTATCAAAAGCTCCACTACTACAACTTTGTTGGGAATCAAAATGATGATGATGCGATGATCAAAAATGTGCTGCTGGCTGGTTGTTGTGTAGGCCTGTCTAGTTTTTTATGTTGATACTTCTCTTCTCTCTCAATTCACCCACAACTCTTCTGCTTCTTGTGTAAAACGTTCAGGTTTTTTTTGGGAGGATATGCTGTGTGGAGGATGATGTTGCACTTTTTTATTTTACTATGAATGATTTTTTCTTCTTCATTCACCAACCATCACCAGCACTTTGTAAAAAAAAAACTAGAAGCACGTTAGTGTTGGTCTGACGTATAAATTTTGTTTAGGTGGATGATGTGACTCACTTATAGTTTTTTTATCAGGTATCTTTCTTCAGGTCTGTATATTTGTATTTTTTTTTCTTAAAAACCCTTTTTACTGCTAAAATGGGCAATTTGTTGCTGATAATAAGGATATTAGCATAAAAACGTGTTTTCCTCTTTTGATTTTCAAGTATATATCTGCTATTTCTTCTTGTACACCTAACATAAAAAGTTTTTTTATTACTTTATTTTCCCTTAAAAAATTGCACCCTTTTTTACTTATCAGGAAAAATGTGTTTCCTCCGACAAAAAATATTGCCACCAAAATGGAAAATATTCTCACACTTAAAAAAGAAGATAAGAGAGGAATAAGCGCGTGTTGTTGGATCAAGTGACATGTGCTGCTAAATTGCTACTACTACAACTACCTTATTTAATAGTACGAAAAAAAGAACTACTATGCAGCAAAGTCAAGTAAAAAAAATACACACAAAAAAAGTCTTTCTCTTTCCTGATCCTTTTCTTGACTAAAGCAGTAATGTTATTAGCATTATCATCATCGCACTATTCCTCAGTAAAAAAACGTACAAGAAATGTCTGTTCTTGTCAAAGAATTTTTTATGTGTTTGTGTGTATCTTAAGTATCGCTATTTACTATACACTAACTAACAGCAAGTAGATATATATCTCTATGTGATATGTGTATGAGGGTATACACATTATGTGAAGAAGAGAAACAGAGATAGTTTATTTATTAGACTCACAACGACAAATTTTATTATTTTTCCAGGAGGAGATGTTTAGTGAGTGAAGTGAAGCTGCTGCTTCGACAATCGACAAAAGCAACAGCCAAAACCGAAGAGAGAGTTGCTGTGCTTTCTTACTACAACAGCTTTGTTACCTTCAGGGCTCTCTTCGTTCCTAGCGTACAATATACAGAGGAGCACTTACAAAAATCAACAATGGGCCATAAGCAAGTATACAAGAAGTACTTCGGCAATATAAGAATATTATGAAGGGAGCCTTATTCTATTCCATAAAAGCTTTATAAGCATGCTATAATGATAAGGTGGAAAAGGTATATATGCAAGTGATGGCGTAGTAGGCAGCACGGTCATTTCTTTATCACTGGCCTTTACATGTACTTATAATATGCCTGCGTGAGTGTGTAATGGCTGATAGAATGATAATGATGGAAAATATTTTTATGTATGTACAAAGTACAAACATATAGAGGCAAGGCATGCATGAATGTATATGAGTATACATACCCAACAGACATTTTAAGTACTTCTAGTCTATTTCTGGAGGAATGAATCTTGCCATTGGTCATGTTGCACTAAACCATTCAATGTGACAAGGAAGCGTAAAAAGCAGTTTCAAGCAAAAATCTGTTTTGTACATTACTTTATTACTTGACTATACAAACATTTCATTTCAAAAGTACTTTTACAGGGTTGTAACAACATTAAATCTTTACCAACAATTTCTATGCAATAATTCAAAATGTCTCAAGATTTTTAAAAAATACGCATTAAATTTTTAAGCATTTTCCCACCTACAAGCCATCCCAAAAACCATTTCTTTACACCTTTCTGTTAGTAATAGGTTTCTCGCATCGAAGAAAACTTTTTTAAGCGTTGCTGATCGTTTATAATAATGGCAATAGAGATGCTGATAATGATAATTTCTATGCCATATATTCCATGATTCCATGTACTGCTGCTGCATGAAAGAAGAAAGAAGGTCAAATAATGGAGTCCTCTTCTTTTTATTTTTTTTCACCACAACCACCAACATCTCTCTATTTTCTATAATGTTTCATTTCTGACCATCTCTCCCCATCCGACACATAAGGAACCAACCTTGAGCAAATTACCATGAATAGGTACATGCTTATACATTTTACGCATACATATAATGTAGAAGCATTGGAAGATTTTAGTAGAAAAATAGACTTTCCATCGATGATGATGAAGATGATGTTGATGGTTTTACATGGTGTTTAAGTACCCCCTGGGCAAAGCCGTTAGAAGTTGTAAACATTTCGCTCTATTGCTTTTTTTCAGCATGCTTCACCAACAGCAGCAGCAGCAACTGCTAAACTAAAGCTTTGCGTCTTGTCCTTTCCTACATGATAGTATGTAATGCAATAAGATGATCAGGAAAAGATGACGATGATGATGCTATATGGGCAGATGATAACAATATTGTAGGCAATAGTTAAAGCATTAAAATTGTTGATGTTCTTCTTCAGATTTGTTGTGGAGGTGTTTTTGCTGCTGCTGAGAAAGTACATAAAAATAAGCAACTTACATCCTGGTGCTGGACTAAAATCTATGCAACAAAAGCAACAACGAAGCTTAGAGAAAAAAATAACTATTGTATACTCAGTACTCAAACTACCTACTTACCTTGAGTGTGTAAAAAGAAGAATTCTCCGTGTTGTAGTAATGTAGATGTAGTACAACAACTGTAAAAACATACATGCATTTTATTTATACAAACATTACAAGCAGAGAGATAAGCACGAATAACAATGCACGGATTCCCTTCTTGCTGATGATAAGAATAAAAAGCTTTTTAGCATGACATTGGAATTATTTGGAAGAAATACATATACATACATTCATAAACTTAGACACAATTTGATGCTGGCTGATGATGTTGTCTACATTCTACATGTAACATAAAATACTGTTTTGAGAATCTTGAAGAAAAATATCTTTTTAGAATCTTACCTTTCTTTCGAACAATACATATGCACGTAAATAGTGCACATGAATTTGTATTTTTTATTTTTGGTAATTCCCAAAAGTTGTCAATATAAAAGGTAAACATATGAGAAGAAAATAAAAATGATGGCTGAATGGTTGGTTGTAAGGTGTATTTTCGTATCTGGTCCAATTTACATATTTGATAAAAAAGAAATAACATGAACTTGTCAACTTGGTATAAAGACAAGAATAACTTTTTGTAGTAAAAGAAATCAAAGAAGAAAAACATGCATAAAATGTTAAGAATTTTTTAACAGGTATGTATTCACGATTTTGTATATCTAATAGTATATTATGCAAATTAGTTAGTAGTAATATGTCACCTGCTTTGCTTACTGTGCTGCTTTCAGCTTTATCTTATCTCTAAACTCATTCGTTGAAATTTTCAAGTTTATTTGATACAAGGTTCACCTTACATCAAATAAACACCGCAGCTGCTTTTGAATGTGCGCTTCTTATCTCCTTTTTTACTGCAAAAATTCAAGACAAGTCAAAATGTCAAGTGTTTTAGAAATAAACAAAAGAACGCTTTTGTGGAGAAATGCGAATGATGCGATTCGATTGCGATAATAAACATGCCAATTGCCCATACTTAAACAATAGTAATAGCATCATTGGAGTTTCTACTATTGTGTCGCAGTTGTTGTAGTGGCTGCAATAAAATGCAGAAAAGAACAAGCGATGAAAAAGTGATAACTAGAAAGAGAAAATTTCCGCTTTCTATGGCTGTTGTTGTTGTGCTCTAGAAAAAAGTTGGTGAAGAGAAGAAAAACAACAGCAATAATAGTACAAGTAAACATCATGCAATTTCCCACCTCCTCCTCCCACCTCTTTCCATCTCCACTTGAATTTATACAGTTTTTATCATCATCAAATATTGCCGATTTTATTTCCTGAAAAAAATAAGAGCACTCTCTCCTTTTCCTTGAAGAGAACAGCGAGAGAGCTCAGTTTTTCGGAGACACTTTCCTTGTAAGACCTGCAGAGTAACACAAAAAAAGACCACCATCACCGTCACTTCTGTTGCCACTTACAAGACATTTTTATAACAGCTTTAGAAAATGTAATGTATGCATTGAAAATGTATTATTTCCCGGTAACACCCTTCGTATGATACACTCTCAGACAGATAACACCTACGAATCACTAGGAATTATATTGCCGCTGGTGATATAATAAAGTTGCTGCTGGTGGAGATGAAGTTATGTGTGCATGCATGGTGGTTGGTGTGTCTTAACATTTTCACGTGTGCTCAAATAGAGGGTAGGTAAATGATCTTTTTTAGACAATTTTCCTTGAAATCGGTAACACCGGGAGCAGTAGACGACGACGACGACTGTCGTCGTTCTCATTTCTCCAAGAAACAATTCGATTGAAGTTATTTGGTAGCAAAGTAGTAGTGAGCAAAAGTATTAGTATTGCATGATAAGCAGGAGTAAGTACAAGACAAGTCATCTTGGATATTTTACAGTAGCAAAACAACAAAAGAAGAAATAGAAGAGCCATTTCATCTTTTATGATTCTGTGCTGATGATGCTGCAATAACACACAATCCAAACAAAGAAGCATAGAAAAAAGTCACCATGAAACAAGCTATGATCTCTGCTTCTGCTGTAATAAAGGTAGTTTTTGTGCTTATGCAGAATGACATAGGCATAGCTTATTCCTAAGAAAAACGATATAAAAATTTAAGACGAGACGGCAATTGCAACTAGAAAAAAACTGCTGTTAACTTTTTACAGTTTTTTACAACTTGACTATTCAAAAAACGGCAATGGCAATGAAAACTTGTATATTTATGTGTCTGCTTCTATCATGTTCATCACAGAGTCTTGTGTCTTGTTGACAGGCAAAGTAGTAGGAGTAGTATATATATTATAGTGAAATATGCTACAACATGCGACACAACTACATATATGACAGGGTAATCGTTTTTCAAAAATTTATGGTGTAAAATGTCATGTCATGACTCTTGTGCCAATTGCCAGCTTCCTCATATGTCGTGTCGTGATGATGAACAGTGTGAGATATTCGAAGGAGTGAAAAGTAGGCTACAAACTTTTCTAAAATGCGAAAAATACATGGCCATTATAAAAAAGATAAATAATAATAAAATCTAACTTTTTTGAAGGAAAATAAGGTATGTAAACACATGACAGTTAAGAGAGAGAGAGAGAGAGAGATGATACATTGCATGTGAGGAGAAAACGAAAAGTTACACATGTACAAAATAATATTTTACATCATGCTTTCAGTATAATATGATATGATGGTTGTTTTATACTCTCTTTGGCTTACTGTTTACTACCCTTACTTAATACTGAAAGAAAAGAAGGAAGAAGGGGATGAATAAACAAACTCTCATGCGCTATATGGATGGTTGAAAGAAACAAACACTTAAAAACTAACTCGCATGATGAAAACGAAGAGAGTAATGAAAAACTTATACCACCTTCTTTTTTATAACCATCTTATATGATTTTTTCTCGGTAGCAAAATATAATATGGCATAATAATAAGAAGATATACGCCTTTTTTATTTATGTGCTCACATAATAATTCACATGTGTGGAGGACAATGATAGGTTAGGAATATTTGTGGAATCGTCTGTCTGCTACTTTTCTTGTTCGTGTTGTGCTGATGATGAAGGTGATATTTTTCTTTTCTTCTTTTTTCAACTGGACTTGACTACTCTCGGCTACTAGTTTGCTGTTTCAAAGCATCTGCATCGTGCATAATAATAACTTTAAAGACGAAAGCATATTTTTATGACTGTCTCAAGATCAACAATGTACGTATTGCGCATTTTTCGATTGCATGATGATGAGTGATGATGAAAGAAAAAGATGGCTGCATTTTAGTAGCAAACAACAATCAATAAAATGACCAAGTGTCTGTTTTTTTCTTCTCGTGAACTTACTGACTGATATAACCAATGTGGAAATGTTGCGCTGCTGGTGGTGGAAGATGAACAGAACAAAACGCACATTTTTACAACATGTATGCCAACAGTTACAAATGAAAGCGAGGATGAAAAAAGAATGATGATGATTATGATGACGATAAGATGCCTTCACTATGTAAAAGTATGCATCATCGTCATTCCAACTTGATGATGAAGCTACTTGCTTGCTGATCATCATCATCCCTAGCAAAACAACAACCATGAACATTCTCATCTTCTCTATCATCATCATCAACATCGTCATCTCGCAGTCCATGGTCGTCTTGAGCAGTCAAGCTACTCTTTGTTGGTCTAGCCCTGCCATGCCATGCCACACCGTGCAGCGTGCAGCAAGCAAGAGCATTTATCCACCATCACCACAAATTTTCCTTCTTTAATTATATAGGAAAGCAGAAAAAAAGCATCTCATTTTGTTCTACAAAACAGCACAGCAACACAAAAAAATGTGAACCTAAGACAGCCTAAGACAACCTTCAACAAATATATCATTTACATTACAACACACCATCAGACGGAGATGGACAAGAACTTGCGCTTTTCAAAATAAAATTGTACTACATTGTCCCCATAAAGCTAGAACGCACTTTTTTTTACATTTTAGCCAAAAAATATATACAAATCTAATGTCTCTAATTTCTACCCTATTATTATGCAAATATTGTGATTTTCATATTCATTAACTATGTACCGGAAGTTCACTAATAATATTTGTCACAATTCGGAGAAATAAATTTTCAAAACTATCATTTTGATTTATGGCTGGGGTATCATGAGACAATACAATTTTAAATCTATACATACCTTTTTAAAGCTGAGTAATGCTGACTTGCTTGTAAAAAATGTAAAATTATTTTTTGAATTCTCACCAGTCATTAGTGACCATGCAAAAAAGGCAAAAATTCTCTTTGCTGACGCTGCATAACAATAACAAATTAAAAAGCATACATGTAATTCCTACACGCTTTTTGGGCATTCGTACCCTAATTGCTGTACATACCAAGCAAACCTACGCGTACACGTAGAATTTTTAAGCATGAAATATTCAAAATCCAAGCTAATAAGTACACGACCAGCAGAAACTAAATATTACAGGAGATCACATACTGATATTAAGTGAAAAAATGCCGACGAGAGAGAGAGAAAGAAAAGTTTTTAATGATATAATGTCATGTATAGTCATATATGCCATTTAGCACACCATCCCTTATTGCTCATTATGTTATTAGTGAACTGGGGACTAGCAGTATTTTTATGTGTTTGTATACTGCGTGCGTACACATATTAGGTTAGTTAGTTAGTTAGGTAGGTACAGTGTAGCAGTATGTCCCTTAATAAGTAATAATAATACGATGCGCATTTTGTAGAGAGGAGAAAATGCTCTGTGTTGCGTCGTTGTGGAATGTCGAATGGAATGGAAAAGTTGTGAAAAAGCAAAGGAACAGCAATATCAACAAGTACCTTGAAAAAAATTGTTTGCTTCTGATCTGCCCAGCATTTACAGCAGTAAGCCAAAGCCAGCACCATTTTTTTGAGGGTAGGTCGGAAGATGAAGGCTCTCTCTTTCAGAACCTCTTGCTGGTTTTGCTTGCTTGAAAAATTATCCTCGGAATGGCATGGCATGGAGCAAAGCAATAATAATGGATTGTTATGGATGGCAACTCAGCTACCAACAAACCAAAGAAACTTTTGAAACTAACTAACTCACAAGCTTTGCCACTGTTGCGATGTGAGAAGTACACAATAACAGTACCATCATTATATTATCATCTTGTGATTTTCTGATCCTGATCATATTTGAAGGAAGAGAGAGAAAATAAGGCTATCTCAAAACTCACGCATACTTCAATGCACACATATCGTTTTGCATTGTTAACAAAGTGTACTAACTTAAAGATGAAAAATTGTTTAAGGAAGGACATTTACTTTAGAGACTACTTTACTGATGAATATCTATACTACAATCTACATAATGTAGAAAAATATATGTACATACATAATAATCACAGGAAAAAAATTATATGTTATTTTCTATATGTTCATGATGCGTAATATATTATAACAAAAAATGTGTATATTTTTCAGAGATGCGTGTTATTTATTATCAAAGAAAAAACAGTAATTATTATTATTTTGAAAAAACGAGAGAGAGAAAAAATCATCAAATCAGTTCGCTTCATTGTAAAAATATTCTTGCTGAAGTTGAGTAAAACTGATGGTGGATGTTGATATGGTGGTGGTGCCCTTTGAAAAAAATGGATGATTTAGCTGCTTGATCCTCATCTATGTGGATGTTGTTATTGCAGAACTTTTTTCATGAGAGATGCTCGAGGCAAAAATAAATGTAAATAAAATGTGGAGTTGAGTGGAAGTGGCACGTAGTTAAAAAATGCGTATGTTGTGCTTCAAGAAAAATATTGAGAGGGCTCATCATGAACATCATTGAATCAAGGGCTCTTGTTTAATTTATTGTCTCATCTCACAATAATCACCTCTCTTTGATTATTGGTCTACATTCACATTGTTGTCGATGTCCCATCATAACCGTTATAGAAGTATAGTGGCATGACATGGCATGATGGTAATGTGATGCGATGATGATTAACTTTTTCTCTAAGTGTGCAAAAGATGTCATTAAAAAGTTCAATGCTATTATAGCAATTATCTTTTTAACAAGAGCATCAAATATGTGCGTTTCATAATCGTCTGCGTCTCATCTCACCTTTTGCTGTGCACAGGCAAGCAAGCTGTATGTCATGCCACGCCATGCCCAGTGTCGAATGTTGTCCCTCTCATTCCCCATACCAGTTTGTCTTTCTTTTTAATTCTATCAAGTCATCTTATTCCAATGATTTTCATATAAGCAGAAGAAGAACCAAACCAGCCTGCATAATTGTATGAAAAAAACCACAACCAACGCAACATGTTGCCGTTGCGTTGTTGCCCTTATTCTAGTTTCTTTGTCTGTCTGACTATCTTTCTGTTGTTACCTCATTCTGAATTTCTCTGAATGCAATGTTCAGTTCAATGTACAGTTGTCTTGTATTTATGTGCGTACATAATTTTAAAATTCTTTGGAATCAAAAATTATCCTTTAATCATGTTGAGCTAGCCCATTTGTTACATGGTATTATTTTTTCCCAACAAAATCTAGTTTGTCGAATTTAATCCATTAAATAAAACAGTATAACAATAAAAATGATTACATTGATCAGGATAATATTTTTTATTGAAAAAGCTTCGTTTTATCATCATTTGTAAAAAAAGAACTTATTTGAGTCTGGGACAATAGCACATCTGAAAATAAATACGTTTGATATGACTGACATGTAACATGATTTTATTTTGGCTTGAATCACCAAGAAATCCTTTTAAAATTCAAGACTTATGCTCAAACCAAGCACACAGGTCTTGTGTGATCTGCCAATAGATTGATCTATCCAGCTCATCGTGACTGATCCACCACCAACTAATATTTTATTTCACATGTGAATGTATTCTCTAAGAATTCCCTACGATATGTACATATTTAAGTAAGTTTGTGACATCTTCACTCTCTGCTCAACTTACTCATATGTACTTCCTCCTCACACACACAGACACATCACATCTCTCTGTAAACCAAATGTCTTTTTTATGCATACAAACATACTATACTTACACATTACTCGTAAAAATATAATATATTTACTTAAAAGTACACACACGTATGTAAAAATGTAAGGGAGCAAAAGCAAAGTAAAGCAACCCCGTGTGTGTGATGTGCTACTACCGTACAGCATCTCAAAGGGAGGAAAAAGAACGGATGAAGATGAAACGACCCTAATGCAAAACCAAACACCCGAAAATTCAGCTCATCCAAGCAAGTAAGCAAGCAAAGCACTACTCTGGATGGATGGTCTCTCTTATTCTTCTCTTCATCTTTTTATTTTCGTGTGTCTTATGAATACATGTACGTATATATTGGTATTTAAATATAGTATATATCCATAATCTATGTACATATATTTATATGCGAAAGTGCGGTGAGAAGAAAAGCAGAAGTGAAAAAAGGACCAACGACCAAAATAAAAAAATCTTTCAATATAAAAATACAACCAAAACCAAATCCATTGGACTGAGAGTAAAACATTTCTCCTCCTCAATGATCAGATCACTACCATCATCATCAAAAATTTTTGTATACATGTAACATACATACAAAAGGCTAAGTAGAACATGGCATATAGTTCAAGAGAGAAAAAAATGTTACAATTTCCATAATATTTTTTAAACATAAAAGATGATTCAACAGTGGCACACAGCAGAGAGCTACTGTTTTGGTGCAGAATTCTAGTCAAAACTCAGCCAGTCACTTGGTTATTTTTTTCCAGGAGAGAAAAAAGCAAGGTAGCTGTGAACTGGAATAAAAACTGCATTTTTCTCAGAAAAAAAAACAGAAGAGGAAGACGAAATGTCATTTTTTCCCTGATTCCTCCCAATCTGATCTGATCTCTAATGCAATGTATGTAACATTTTCATCACTGTAGTACATAAAGTCTACAAGCATCATCATCATCAGTATCAGCAAAAGAATCAGTTATTTTTCTCCTCGGCTGGAATAATATGTAAAGGTAAGCCAAGGTAAGTACTCAACGAATTGTGAATAAAGTAAATCTTGCTCACTTGCATACCAATAGAGGTAGGTAAGCAAAAGAGAAACGGGAGAACAAGCTCTCACGCTGCTTTTTTACAAAAGACTCTCTATCTGGTTGCTTGTATCATCCTCATCGTCAACAACATCATCGTCATCTTTATGATCAGATGTGGATTTTTTTGGTAGTTTAGTAGTTTAGTTCAATGTGTACATTATGAATTTTCTTTCACTCTGACTACTGAATAAAGCTGAGCACTCGTCAGTCACTAGTCGCTACACATCTTATGATGACGACGACGATGATGATCAAAATGAACATGCTGTTACTGTTGATAGAGTGATAGATAGGCCAAGAGAGAAAGATAGAAATAAGATAGATTTGTGCCAATATTGAATACATACATAAGTAGAGAGACAGACAGCAAGTAAAAAAAATTCAGTAACGGATGAGATGATTCAGTAGTGATTGTGGCAGTAGTGGTGATGTTGCCGATGAGATGCCTTCAAGGAATACTTATGGATTGTTGTCATAAAAAAAGGAAACAAACGTTATGTTTTGTGTGTACATACCTAATGCACAGTTGTACTACTACAACAAGCTATTGTGATTGTGTGAATATTGAATGCATAAAAAGCTTAAAGATTTTACTTTGCGTTGGAACTTGGAAGATTTTTTCTTTCTGTTCGGCAGTTGTTACTTTTACTATTGCATTATTACTACCGCTGCCACTACTACGCACCGATTCGGATTAATCTGATACATAAGCTGTGTGTCTCCTGTTCTCTCGGCTCGACTCACAGATTCCTTTGTCAGTAGTGAGTAGGTAGGGAGAAAAAGAAAATATATGTATAATAGGAAAAATGTAAAGTAGTGAGAAAGAGAGAAGAAGAAGAGGGGGTTTGAATTTTTCAATAGATCACGAAATGCATTTATGCAACAGCTCTCTACAAGAAGAAGAGATGTATTTCTAAATACATTACTAATGTAAATGTATGTATGTTATATTATGCAAGTACCTACTTTTTTTACGTAACACTTTGTCGTGTACTCAATGACGACGATGATGATTATGATCATGATGGCACTTCTTTACGCAGCGGAACATCAGAAACCCCTTCTCTCTTTCTTTCTGTCTATCTCACTCTCACCGCTCACTCCTTTTTTACATTTAAACATCGCTTCTCTCTCTCTCTTGCTATCTGTTGTAGTAAATGTGTGTGAATCACTTGCACTTTCTAAGATTTTTTATTCACGAGAAAGATGTGCATGCATAATGCGTTAACGAACAGTCTATCGGGATTTAAAGAAAATAAAAAAAATTGAAAACGGATGGGACAACTCAAGTGACTGACGGCTTGGAAATGTATTCCAATCTCCCTCTTATTTATACGGTAGTATGTAGAGTAGTCAGTCAGTTTAAAAGTGCAATTGTATGTATATTGTTACACTTTCATGTATTATCATGATGATCATCATCATCGTGAAATGGATTGAATGAGTAAAGAGGTAAAAAGAAAAGAATACGACATGATGATGGTAAAATGGTAAATGTTTCCCCTTCTTTTCTTCTTTACATGAATTATTTTCTCGGTGTGATCTGAAATGGTTGTATGGCTGTTGTGTGGCAAAAGCCAGAGACTTGTGTGAGAGAGTGAACGACATTTTCAGAATGATGAAGATGGAAAAGAATTCTCTTAGGTATACACACACATACACACATTAATGCGCATTCATACTGCTTCATTCATTTGTTGAATCGAGGTGAATATATTACACTACATTTGTTGATTGCAATGAAGATGACGATGATGATTCATACGTTTCTGTCATGCATTTAATTCAACAAAAGATGATGTTGCTGTTGCACACAAAATCGTGATGAAGAAGAATCCGTACGTTTGTGTTATATTAAAAAAAGAAACCCTAAAAATTCCAATTTACCTTGATTTATATATTTGCATGAAAATAATTCGGTTGGAGACAAGCGTGTGTGTAAACATTGATGTGTGAGTGACATGACCGTGACGTATTATTTTGGTATATAAAGGTAATGAAAAAAAGACATTCATCAGATCAGAACTGAAAATGATATGGAGTAAATGTAAAAACATTGTTGCATTTTATTTAAGGGTTATTGTAAAAATGATCCACAGAATGGAACGAGAAATCATATCAAAAACAAGGCTTTAATAGGTTTGAATGAATACATTATTAAAGAAACTGAGTTCATCTACTTACTATTTTTTTTAGCTTGATTCATACACCAAAGCTTAAATTCTTATCGTAAAAACTAATTACATTGATCATTAGATTGAAAACCTTGTCACGAAGATAGATTAAGCAATGAAACAGATACAACACAATTACACTCCACTACTAGTAGGAAATGCATCGCGGATAGCTAAAATATGCGCAGAAAAATTAAACACGAGAATACTTAATTTTAATGTTAAAAAAACAAATTTCATTGATAGTCTTGATCATAAACTAGCAAATTGATTGCATCACATGTTCACTACTAAATTTTGAAGTTGGAAATTGCATTCTGTATTTAAAGACTGTAGTGTTACTAATTAGTAATTAAAGTAATTTATAAGTTGCACATAGATGACAGAGCTTTTGCTAATTTTGCTAAAGACTGCCAACTGCAAGCGAAAATTAAAGATCTCTGTCTCACATTCTTGAATTCTGTAAAATCGCTTTGTAATATTTCACTTATCCAAACATAATTTCCAAAGTGAAATTAGCCTCAAATTTATAGTACTCATCGTCAGTAGTAGCTCTATAGGCCCAATCAATAATGGCTTTGAGTTTTAAAAGTTGAATGGTACGGGGCAACATGAAACATCAATTCGTTTTGATTGAACACCAAATATCATTAAATTTTAGGCATTAATTTGACCAACAATAGCGTCAATCTCAT
Source organism: Entomobrya multifasciata (assembly GCA_034693345.1). Lineage (NCBI taxonomy): Eukaryota > Metazoa > Arthropoda > Collembola > Entomobryomorpha > Entomobryidae > Entomobrya > Entomobrya multifasciata. Next base: position 25,941 of record JAQFXM010000611.1, on the reverse strand, counting down.
TGTTGTAAGTCGTATTAGAATATACATAAATTAAATTTGGCAAAATTAGAGAAATCAGTTTTGTTCAAATTGAATATACTAGACTATTATATTGATAGCATAACTTCCCATTCCCACCGACATGCAATGATGCAATCCAGATCTTGTCGAGTATCTTGCACCTCTTCTCTCTTCATACGTGCGTCCCTAGCTCGTACCAAAAGAACAACGAAGAAAAGTACAGCAGTATCCATTGGCACGACAGGGAACTATAATACAATTTTTTTTACCGAAGTCTTCGTTCAACTTAATTCAAACAGATGGCATATGCACACTGACTAGACATTTACAACAAACGTTTATGATGCCAACGACGCCAAGATCTTGGCATTACAAGTTGCAAGAGAGGGGAATGCATTACATAAAACCAGTAACAAAAATCATCAGATTGGATCATGATAAACAAAAAAAAACTAATCAACCTGTTGTGGTTTAAATAAATCTTTGTACATGCACTAATCTATTCGGACTATTTAGACACTGATAGAACTATAATATCGACTTCATAAATTCATGGCAGGGGAAAGGGCGATCTTTTAACTCAGAAATTTGACTATTGGCAAAATATAAACCTAAAAGCGCACAAGCTACACATATTATGTACATCGATCATCTTTTATAATTTAAAAAGTCAACATAAGATACATCGAAACAACTAACAATCAAAACATAATTTCCTTAATAAATTGATTTTCCTACACTAATTGATACAAACAGGTAGAGCCATTATTATGCATTCAAACAAACAAAAAAGTTGACAAAAAGGTTGTAATAAAACTCACCTTTCTTTAAAACAAAAATGCCACTTTGTCACTAACAAATATTATTCTGCTTCATGCATTTTACAAGATTTCTTACTAATCATTCTGCATAAAATCCCTTATTTGCATAAAATACATAAGCTTAGCCAATCGACAACTCTTTTGTTTTTCCTACTTACTCACCTGTTTCAAGTTATCTAACAAATCTAAAAGTTTTTCTTTAATTTATGAACACAAACTCATCAAATTCAAATCTTCAAAGGTGTAGCAGTCACTGCCTTTTTGACCAACATTTTTACAACTTTTAAAAGTCTGTCATTCAACAAATGTTTAAAGTCAGATTTTTGAGCTTTCGTTTATTATCGTCGTGAGCATTCCATGACAATCGATAGTATCATTGCTACACGAATAATAAACCGGCTTGTTGTCGTCGTCTGCTGCAAACTTTACACTCAAACTTATTATCTTGTACACATTACTATACCACGCTGCTGTTTTTTCTTCATCTTTTACAAAAAGTAAGTAAAATGATATGATAAAATGATACTAATAGATGCATTTATTAAATTTTTTATTCTTTTAAAAAAGTCATCATCAAATCTAATGCATAAAGCAGGCCCGTTGTTTCGTAATTTTTTCCTGTGGCATTTTAAATTTCCTTGTACTGCCTGAGTACTCCTTTCATCCTGCTACATTGCTCAAAGGAGTTTAGAAAAAATTGAATAATATCAGATTGGCAGACTAGGAAATGTAGACATTTTTTATTATTCATCGTCATTTTCTTTACAAATGCAAAAAGCATGCATAATCCATGCATCAAATTACACTAATACATCCATCTTTATCTTCACAACTTATTATGATATGATTTGATAAAAGAATTACATGCAGGCTTGTGTTTGGCTTTTATTACATTACGTACAATCTTTTAGGCTAAATGTCCAATCCTCTTTTCGTCTGTAAAAAAATGTGATGGTGAAAAATTGTTAAAAGGGAAATTAGAGGAAGATGTACAGTCAAGTTGTGTGAGGGAGGAAGAAGAGTGATGATGACTACGATGAAAGCTACGAGCAACAACGTACTACTTTAGAGCTTCTGCTCTTTAACTGACAAAAGCAGTGGTTTTGTTACACTAGTTAAAACTCTGTAGTAGTATATGTGGTTCAAAGAGCAACTCCAAAACAATAAGTAAAAGTAGTTTTTTTGTGGTGGTATGATATGCTGATGGTATTCTTATTATCTGCCACTAACCTTTTTAAAAAACCATTTAGCCCCACACACAAGAAACAACATACGGTTGTAAAAAAAGAAGAGGAAAAAACTCTGATTTCATTTTATTATTATTTTTTGTACTTTTAAAGTTGAGTTGAGATTACATTTTCCAAACCTTGTAAAATGCAAGCTTAAGACTTGCATCATCGTACACACTTGTTGTTATGTGTGTTTCTTCCCGTCACATCTACATCTCGTGTCGTATCATCATCTCCTTTTTGGAATGAGACAAGACAGCAGAGCAAAAATTTTCTGACTCTTGCTCTTCTCTCCTGGCAAGAAGAAAAAAGAATTATAGAGGATGTCCGTATTTTCTTTAGTATGCATACATATGAGAATGAGGGCGAGTTGGTATTATTATCAAACACTTCTTATTACCTTTTGCGGAACTAGTTCCCAAAAAAGAAGATGAGGTGGAGAGAGAGGAAGAAAAAGAAATAAAGCGAAGAAACATAAGTATATGCATAATATATTCATCGTGAATGCATGCACACTGCACTGATATCTCAAATTCAGTTTAATAATATTATACCCACCTATTTAGTAAGAAAAGTCATTGTCAATAATACATACTTTTACACAACAAAAACAAGCTTATTTAGTAATAGTAAATAGGATTGGAATGGTGTTTTCCTATTGTTAGTGATTGTTTGGTGTTTGTGTTGACTGGATCGTCAACTTTTTTCTCAATCCAACTTATGGTTTTAGTGTCACAGATTTTGATTGTGATTTGTTCGTCGTACATATGCAAAGTCAGTTAGCTAGATAAAGTGTGTAGTGATGTGATATGATGTCGGTGGCCGTTGTTCTGGTGTGACATGGATTACACATTAAATCTTCTCTTGAAGAAAAAACCAGCAGGAGGAGCAGGACTAAACAGGACAGTCACATCTATTCACAGTGCAGTGATATACTGGTCATCATAATCTTCATCTTCATCGTCACATTGAAAATGATAATGATACCTCTCTGCCTACACTCACCTAACCGTATTTCTCCTACCGGACCGGCCACAAGTTGAGGTAAAGGTGTAAAAGAGAAATAATAAGAAAGGTTTGCCTGGATATTTTGTATCCTTTCATCTCATCCCTTTTTGTTCCTTTTTTCCATACAAAGTCTTCCAAGAAGTGGGAAAAGCCATTTTACATAAAAGTATTCATTGTGCGTGTACTTTATTGTCATATCACTTTACCTGGTGTAACGTAACCGCATCATAATCGTCATTCTACCTAAATATAATCGTTATTCTGCACCAGTATCCTTCTTGTGTGATGCGATGATGTCGAGAACTTGAGAACCACTGTCAGTTCTTCCCACAAAATACAGCTTACTTGTACATCGCATCGGCAGCCAGAAAAAACGTGAGCTTTTAGACTCATCTTCAGCACTGTTGCTGCAGCTTGATTACTTTACTTCTCCACTTGACTTTGCATCATCATCGCTGTCCCACAAACAAATCGTTTTAAAAAGAGTAAAGTTTATAAGCTTCATATGAAGTGGCGGTTGTGAAACTGGCTTCTTTTGCTGTAGCTGAACCAGCGCTACTCATGTCAATTGGAAAACTCACATGTAAGAAAGAAGTGTGTATTTTGTACATTGAGCTTTGTACACTCGTGTGAGTGAGGTCTTCTCTTGTAAGTCAAGTCAAGTCAGTCAGGTCGTTTTCCTCGTGTCCCGTGTTCTCCCACTGGGAAAAGTAAGTTAAGCTGGTGAGTAAACAGTGTAGCCATCACTTAAGTAAAGCCAAGAAGAGAAAATACTTTTCTTAACGAACCAAGAGAATCTAAACCGCAAGATAAGAGAAAATTGGTTAAGAAGTTCTTACTAGGTATGTACCTTAATGTCATAGTACACCTTAGTGACAAAGCTGCTTATAGCTAAAAAAAGAAGAGCTTTTTACTTCCCGTGTGTCATTTTCCATGTGGTCTGCTGTCATCGTGTCTTTTAGACTTTGTGTGCTTAGCGGTGTTGATAGCGATTAAGATTTTGTTTTTAAAAGTTCAACTCTGACTGAACCTCAACTCAAAAAGAAAAGAGACCTCAGGGAAAACAAAGTGGTTTGGCATGGTTTAAGGAATAACTTTTTTTCTCTTCTTGAATATCTTGAACAAACGTTACTGTCATGTGACAACTACTGCCAAGCGAAGCTCAAGAATGAAGAGAAGAGTTACATAATAATTATAGTAAAAAAGTCACGCACATGCATTTATGCACGCATTGTAACGATTATGTTGATGCGTGTGCAAAATAGTGTGATTTTATGATGATCATCATTTTCATAAAAAATCATTCATTCACTCAGCCTAAAGTCATTCATATGAAAATGAGATGAAGATGAGGTGAGGTGGATGAAAATTGAACAAAGAGAAAAAACAACTTGTATAGTTTTATGTTCGTGTTAGGTCGTGTGCAGAGGGTGAAGTAAATAAATGACAGGAAGGAAAAGCTGATAAGTAAATAATAGTGTCTATTTTACTATGCATGTTAAATGTGAACAGATTTTCTCAATAAGTAAAAAGGAGCAGTGAATAAGTGTTGTGTGCCATTTTACAATTCACTTGTTCTTTACAAGCAAATTTTCTTGTACTACCACCCATTGAGCTAATCAGCATGTTCAGAGAAGTGAATTTTCCGTTTTCTTTGACATCAACAAAACAATTTTGAATTTGAACAAGAGTTTGAATAGATGTAGAAGGTGATGACAAAACTCTTCATAAAAGTGTTCTTGTACAAAGTTTATCTGAATGACAAAATCTTTCGAGTTTGAAAAGAAAAAAAGTTTTTCTCATGATTTGAATTGAAAAACCATACCCCGATTATTTGGAGTATTTCTATACTCCAGAATTTAACTACACGTTGCGTTGAAAGATATTCAAGGAGTGAGATGATCATCAAAATGATTACTTTGCGTTTGTGACATATCCATTAATTTGAGTACTATTTTATACGTAAAAAAGAGTAACTTGATGTAAACGTTTATAGTTTTATGATATGTTTGTGAGTTTGTATAGATATACATTATCTATCTGATTGTGATCATAAGATGAACAAAGACAGACGAAGTGTGGGCTGACGCATTAATTTGAATGTTAAGTGACACTTGACTGGTTCACAACAACAAGTTGTTTGAGTACTGAACTGCTCAGTGGTTTGGTGTGTATAAGATTTGTTTCGAACTCTGTTTATTCTAAAGCTTATGTCATACAAACGGGTAACACACATTTTAGCTTCGCAGCAGAGTAGAGATCCCGAAATCCCGATGGTGATGTGATGGTACTTAAGCCATACAACTTTCAAACACAACAACTATCATCATCATCATGGTCGGCACTCACATTGATATACGATGTGATTTTATGCGGTGCATGTTCTAACTTAGCTAAAATAATATCTTGCAGACTTTGAGGTTCGAAAAGACGACAACGATAGCAGGTGTCATTGTCATAATCATCACATCACAGGAGATTGCTGTCATCATCTTCTTGTTGCTATCATTATTGTTGTTGACACACACTCAAACTTGCGTTCTTTCTAGACGAAAAAAACTGAACATAAAAGCAAATGAGGTGCACACACTGTACGTGTGGATGATCACTGTTTGTTCATTAAAATTTTAAGAGGCTACAGAATTTCATTTGAAGTTTGTCTCGTTGCAATAATTGTTATTAACTTCTACTTTACACCTTGCTTCCATTCAATTTTCTGGTGTTTCAGAATGCCCCATCAGCATTGCTTGTAAAGCTTGAACTTGAAATAAATACCTTTGTGCAAACCTTACTACAAGTAGATACCACCCATTACTAAGATTATTACATCAGAGTCTCACATACGAAACCCTATTATCATCAGCAACAATTGTCTATTGTTAAGTGTGCTACATTGTTGACGACTTCTTTACTCTCTGAAGATAAAGATAGAAACTATTTCTTCCAGTTGTCACCTTTTTTATCCTACTCCACAGATTGTTTTCTTTCATTCTTTCCCTTATGGGTGCTATGCTTCACTGTGACACTGCAAGTTGCAAGTCATTGTCATCTCTTTGATCACATCATCAGTGTAGTGCAGAATGCAGACTTTTCCCACACCTTGTGCAACGGAATGACAGGATTATAAATGGACCTTGGTTTCAAATCTAACTTTACGCACTCATTAAAGTTGACAAGAAGAGAAAGATATACAGACATAATAATAAGTTAGCAGTATACATAAAGCAATTGTGTGAATAAGCGAACGAACAAGGTAAAGCCAGTTTTGTTTGGAAGTTTTACAGGAGGAAGCTGTTGACATGATGAAATACCTTTTGGGTGAGAGATGAAAATGAAACTGAAACAATGATACCGTTACCAGAATGACTTTCATTGTTGCTTGTTTTTTGTCTGAGTTGTAAGCGTGGCTATTATGTCTATCAGTGTATTTGTAGTCTTGTACGGGAAAGGACAAAGATATTATACTAAATTGGTTATGTTCATGTTCTCGTGAATTTTGAACGGAATTCGTGTTGAATCAAGTTTGGTGGCAGTGTTGCTTCTTTAATTCTTTCTATATCCATTCAGCTCGGATGATTCATACAAGAGATTAGACACCATCACCACGCCAAACGCTAACCAAGGACAATGGTGATGATGACACTACAATAGATGCTATGTTTGAAGTGTGAACTGTGCCAAATAAACAAAAGGAGAATCAAGTAAATAGAAGGAAAAGAAAAAAAGAAGATGGAAAGCTTCCTTTTACATACAAACTTGTAGTGAGATAAACAGGTATTTTACATGATCACATCATCAGAAGCAACTTAATTCTGACAGAAATAGATTGCTTATTCTTTGTGTCTTACTTTAAGGAAACAGATGGCCACGTGGCCGAAACTGAGCTTTAGACTAAATGATAGAGAAAAAACTTGTTATTTTTGGAGTTGTCTAATGATTATGTGTGGAATGAAATAATATAGGTTAGTGTACTCCAGTTTGACTGAATAACTACCAGCGTAGAAAACATTTTATGCTATAAAAAAGCTATAACAGTATTATCATATCATGTTACATAACCATTAATACGAACTATAATCATCACATCATCAATACAATTATGTCTTCTTCTCATGAAACATAAACAGAAATAATAAACACGATACTAATATCATAGAGAAAACATGTCCGTTTCAATATGACATTCAGCAAGGTCGTAGTTATAATCTAAGGCTATTTGGTGAAATGAATTACTTTATGAACAAAATTATGACCACGATGAAAATATCCACAATGACGACAAGAAAGAAGCAGTGTTATCCCCGTGCCCAATCAATTCTACTCATCAGCTTGCTTGTCATCAATGTCGGAATGATGACGGGGGTGAGCGGAAATGAAGACTGGATTAATGAGATAAAAACAGAGGATATTGTATTCCACGAACGTCAATCTAACGGTTTTACTGAAAATAGAAACAACGAAACATTAACCGAAACAACTTCTAATAATAATTTTGAACAACAAACTTCTCCCAAGAGTTTGATTACATCATTAGCTCCAAAGAAAGTTGAACGTACTCACAGTCGATTTCGTTCTTCTTCCTCAGACCAAGCTATTTGTCTCAATGTCACAGCTATCACGAAAGCTGTTCATCTGTCGGAAGTTGTATTTGCTGGAAAGATACTTACATTGTATGAACAAATGCCAGCGGCACAACCAGTTGTAAAGGCAAACATTACTGATTATGCAGCAAAACGAAGAAGAGAAAGCTACTTTGTTGGGGATACTATTCGAAGAATCAAAGTCTCTCCATTGCGACCTACACAACAGCTGAAGCCATTCCCACGATATGAAGCCCTAGTCTTGGTCAAGACCATTTTCAAGGGGGCCACAAAATCGTTGGAGGACAAGACAGTAACCGTCTTCGTGGATCCAAATGAGCTTGTCAAACAAGTAGGGGGAACGCCAAGTCGGTGTGTCAGAAGACTTAGGGCGCTTGACACTCGCTTGTTTTTCTACAAAACTATGGAAAATCCTGGCAATGATTTGAGAAACAGGCGTCTCTTCACATCCTCGTCAAAAATTATCAGAAAATCAGGAGATCTGACTAATGGCAGTATTGGCAAGGATCAGACAAGTGAAGCTGTATTCCGTGCAGACTCTCAAACATTTTGGCCAGTTCCTCCCACGCTTCTGGTGTTGGATGCCATTAGAACTGCTGTCAGAGGTAAGTACATTACAAGTTCATTGTTTTTACTTTCAAGCTTGTCATGTCATTATAGAATTATCATTGCACCGCAGGAAAATAGCCAAGAAGAGTACATACAAAAAAATCTTTTCAAACTTGCTTGTTATCATTATCATTTCTTCAAAAAATAAAACTGCAACTTGCAAGTTTTGTTGGTGTTGTTATTTGGGCCTGCCTGCCTGCTTGAGTTGCAGTCTTGTCTTTTACCTGTCGCCTGTAATTTCAAATTTCACATTCCTCCCAGAGATGCGATTTGAGATATGCTCGAAATAAAGATGAAGACGACCATGTCTTGCTTGTAGACTTCCCAAACATGAACATTTTGATACCATTCTTGATCTTGACTTTTTTCTGTTCTTGTGTTATGTGTGTGTTTTGTTTTGTCGTGTGTCTGATTCTTTAATGTCTGCTTTTCAAATCATCTTGTTTAATGTTCTCTTGGTACAACTACAACCCAACAAACATGCGTATTATTTACATTTTACATACACACAAAAAAAACCAAGCACATTACTGTGCTCACCTTCACTTTCATTTCGAAATCTCTCTCAAACAAATGATTATTATACTGTTATTGTACTTTTTTGCATTTTGCCATAAAAGAAAATTACTTTTACTGAACATGCACCTAATATCCTATTACGTAATCTACTGTTTCTCAGCACTTTGCTCAGCATATCAACAGAACAGAAATGTCCAGCAGAGTTTGAGTTTCAAAAAAATGTCTTGTGGATTCTGGAGACGGTGATGAAGAGACAAGTATTTTTTTCAGTATTTTGCATATTATCATATCATATCAACACAGCAGCAGATTACCTTGTATTTTTTCATGGAAGCTCATTATGGCAATTGTGTCGTGTCTTGTTTTGCGTACTGTCGCATTTTGACATGATGGTTGGTTGGTGTGTCTGTGTCACCCGAGCATGCATTGTCCGGGAGCAGAATGCATTACATTACTTGTGCAAGCATACATGGTTTATGTACATTATACGATGATTCTTCTTTCTAGTAAACCTTAATAGGCCGATATAATGCAGGTTTTGCGTAGAACTTTTTTTACTGACAAGACAAGAGCGAAAGCCATTATTATTGCTTAGTTATCTGTAATGATGTGTGTGTTACATCATCGATCACCACCACCAAACCTACTAACCAGTCTGGTCTGACTGCCTACCTACCTACTTACCACCAATCTATTATGCTTAACTGCATCTTCCTCTTTCTGCAAAACTTATTATTTATATTGAAGATAAAATACGAAATAGGTTGTAAACCAATGCGGCAGTTGTGAGAGTAAAGCTGTGGTACTTTTTCAAATAAGACGAATATGCAAGCACCAAGCGAACAAGACATGACATTTATGACGCGCCAGAGATGATGGCAGCTTATTACTTTCATCTTCATCATCTGCGGCATCTGTACACTCCAGGTTTGTTGAAACGGGAATAAATCTATGATAATATATGAATGTATGCATTTCTTTTCTTTTTTTTCGCCAAAAGTTGTATGTATAATGGGAAAAACGTGCTATTCTTTGAAACAAACACAAAGAAAAATTGTACCTATTCGGCAAATTTGTATGGGCTTAGTTACTTTTTTGTATGGAGGATAATCCTTTTTGATCCTTGAGGAACAGAATGGCTGACTGTGTTTTGGTCCTTTGGATGAAAAATGCAGAAAAATGAAGGTGCTGAACATTACAGGCCAAAAAAGAGGACACTGTACTGTATGACTACAGGCACAATATAATAGTTCATAAAAGAAAAAAAGTATATTAAAAAACTCATATTTTTATGGGGAATTATGACAGAAATGATGTGTTATGGTGTTAAATGAACATGAGACGTGGGGATCACATTTGTCTTGAGATGATCCATATTTTGGCACTTCTTCTTTCTCTTCGTGCCACTCCTCCTTGTGAAGAAATAATGTATACACAAAAAAAGATTAGCACAAGATGAAGACAGATATTTTACTGCTGAATATTATATGTTATTATATGAAATGGAGAAGAGAGATCGAGGGTCCTCTTGTTGGCTCTGCTGCTCAAGTGTTACACTTTCCATCTTCATCATTCTTCTTGACTCTTCTCTCTCCTGGACTTGGACTCATTTTGTGTTCCTGTTCCTGTTCCTCCACTTGACTCTCCTCATGTTTCACTTTCAACCTGCTGCTGTGCTGATGTACTGCTTGTTCTCGTTGTAATGTAATATAGAAAACCAAAATATTAAGTTAAGTGTGTTCTTTAGTAAAGTTTTGTTTAAAAAGTTGTTTTATGGTAAAAAGATGCCGGAACTTGGGATTACTGAGCTGGAATTGAATGCTGCTACTGCTACTGCTGTTTATTAGAGATTCTTCTTCTGAAGAAGAGAGATGAGAATGAAGAAGTGTGAACAGCAGCCAAGTCGGCTGAAACCTATCATGTTAAATGGATGAACATGTTTTGTTTATAGTTGTTTTCTAAGTTCAGAGTTTCACCTGGAAAAAAGTTTTTGTTTTGAGTTTGTGGGTGACGAAGAATTTGCATGTTTACATTTAAAAACTCTTCTCGCTATAACACTCCATGCATCAGGTTGAAAGATGAGAAGAGTTAAAACATGTTCTTTCGCTATATGCTTCCTGGTTTCATGTCTTCACATTTGTTCCTTTCTGGATCATTAGCATAACCCAGAATTTTTAGAGATGGATTTTTGGAATGTTAAGATTAATAGAAAAACTGGTAGAATTCCAGATAAGCTGTAGCTATATAACATACTTAAAACGTAACATGCTAATAATTTGTAATAATATGTATACATGTATGTAAAGCGGATTTTAATACTAAATCGGCAACGACAAATGCTATAGATAGAGCATGCTTAGGATAAATTGAAATCTTTGATACTCTTAATGCTAATGAACATGTAGATCAAACAAATTGAAAGATGAACTCTAAAACAGAGCTTAAACTGTAACCGATTTTTATTTGCCAAAAAATTATACTTCCTTTATTTACAAAAAAAGAAGGCAAGCTTTTTTTAAAGTATCAATCCTATTTGTTCTGAGAAGGATGCATTATAGTTTTTCATTTTCTGAAATATAACCTTATGTTTGACATGTATGTATACTTGTATGATGCAAGTACGCTATAAAAATTATATTGTTGTGGCATGACGTTTCTATAAACTTTATATAGGTTTTAGGCAATATTATTATTTACTGTAGGTGCAGATCTTGAGTCTTGAAGCAATATCAATAGTCACATTAATTTATGAACTACTGTGTACTTCATACATAAACGATTGAATGAATTTAAAAATTCGTACAAAAAACTTTCAATAGTCTGAATTACAAAATTCATGCAACCAAAAATATTTTAATACCCAATCTTTAGTGCACCTTATGCAATAATAAAATGCATATCAAAGCATTTTAATTTTGCCATTCCATATCAGCGATGAATCAAAGCATTGCTTGAATCACACGCATTGAAAGTACACGATAAAAGTAAATCCTTCCTATTTTCACTGCTGGTGGTTGTGGGACAAAGAAATGAAATGAATGACAAGATGCAAATTAGCTGAATAAATACGCGAACATAAAAGGCTTGTATCATATTAGAGCGAAAGGTAAATCAGGAATCATCTCATCATCATCAACAACAAACTTAATAGTAATAGCTTTCAAGATCACTTTTGTCTGTCCGTAAAAGAGTCTCTCTCTCGCCTCGTCTCCTTCATACACAGCCAGTTTAGGGTGGAGAACATTTAGAATGTTTCAGTTCATCAGTATCAGCAATAGTCGAAGAAGTGGTTTCTTCGCTTGTATAGTTTTAAAAGAGGAATGTTTCTTTGTAGTTTTTAAAGACGCCTCATTTCCTTGGGTGGGGTACCCTTTCCATAAATTAACATTATCATCTGATGTTTGTGCGTAGCTGTGCGTTGAGCAGAGTGCGCGGCTGCAATAACCTGTGTGTAACGCAGTACAGATAATATAATGAATGCATTTTTAAAGAAAAGAAAGACATCTAATCTTACAAATACAACAGACAAGAACCAGTGCAGTAATAATATTTTGTATGCAAGTTTAGAGAGCAACTTAAAGTACCCGAGAGCACTGCACTGGAATCTTATCCAAAAGCCAACAACGTCGGCCGGGAACACACGCACAACATCAATTTTATGTTTCTATTTCAAAGTCAACTTGTTCAGTTCATCTTACATATTTTTAAAAAGTGGTATTTCATTACTCTCATATTAATTAACAACATGCTTAAGCTGTAAAATACCCAAAAACGGCAAAGTATTTTTATTAGTTTTTGTACTGACAACGACAACAATACACTGACAGCAACCAACAACCAAGTATGATTGCGATGATGATACAAACTGCATTTTTGTTTTTTAGTAATCTTTTTAACCTGTGGATACAGACTAAGCTAGTTGGCAAGTGTCGACACAAAGAAGATATTTATGAGGAATGATCATTTGAGTAGGAATACCACCAACCTTTACATAGTTCAAAAAGAATAGACATAAAAAAGTTTAAGGGTTAAAGATGTAAAAATATTCTAAACGTAAGATGATCATGAGTTGTCTTCATTATCGTGAAGCGACGTTGGCTTTACTGCTTTGGCATATTTAAATATTAATGAAAGTTAGTAATCAGGTAAAAATTCTTCCGATGTTCTAAATTTCGCATAAAATATGAGAACTTAAAATTTAAAAATATCTACCAAGGAGCATTTTCAAAAATTAATTGCAAGAGAAGGTTTAAAATATTGATAGATTCAAAAATTGGACTCCAAAGAATACTAGTGTAAAGTCCTTCGTAATTAAAAGAAAACATGTAAGGAATCAGCGTCGTTTTTCTCTAGTTCGGTCTTTGCAGCAATATTCTGAATCTGTAGATCTTGTTGAGGATGAGGTATTGTTGTGGATTGACAGATTGTTTTAAAGCCAAACTTTCCCTGTGTATTGCTCGTTAACAATATTTTCTGATGAACGTTAAAATATAGTGGTATAGAAATCACTCAATGTAGTAAAGGTTTAAAAAAAAATTTGCTGAAAATTGGAAAAATACAATGATTAATAACATAGAAATTACAAAACGAAAATCAGAAAGTCTCGTCCTCGTGTTTGAAATAATGATGGTAATTTTAATGACAGATTACAACAATGCAATGCAAGTGCAGAGTTTATGAAACAAAGTCAATCTAATATTATGTTTAAAATAAAAAATATTTTTCTTACCTTATTTGTCACTGAATAGTATTAAAGTTTACAACCGTCATCAACATCATTAGATTAAACAGCACAAGGATAAAGGTATTGAATTTCCATTCATTTCTGGTTTTCTTATTGGCATTTCTTTGGCAGAGATTGTCATTATTCCATTCATTCACATTATTGCTTGATTTTGCTCGGTATCATTTACCGGATTACATTTTACTACATGCATAATATATGCACGCATAAAATAAATTCCAAGAGATATATGATAAAACTACAAAAAAAAACCAAAATCATAAAAACAGCATTCCTCTTTTATCATTTACATCATCATCTACTTGTGTGCTTCTCAAGGTTTCCCAAATCAATTTTGAATAAAACAAACGCTAATGGATTTGGACATAAAACTAACAAAAAATCAAAGTATCTTAATAACAGTCAATCACTTCAGCTCTGGCTGATCAGTTCATCTCATCTACACCAGGCATACTTCGCATTTACAAACATTTTACATAACATAATAACATTCTAAATGATTTTTCGAATCCAACTTCCTTTGAAATGGTATGTATCTTTATAGTTTAATGTTATACACAGAAATAATCTATAGAAAGTGCGGCAATGAAAGTAAAAACTTATGAATTGATTCAGTTAATGGAATTTATAAAAAACATCATTAAATTTCATTATCCTGTCAAATTTAATACATTTTTTGAAACTTAAAAGCAGTGTTGATAAATATATTCTGTATGGTCTCACGTCTCACTAACTTGGTAAAATTACAACAGCTAATGTGGAAGTCTAATTTATCACTGTAAAATAGTGTAATGTACATCATCAAATGACATCTTCAATACTTTGGCATTTAGGTCTAGGTGATGCTGTAATCGCAGCTTAACTTTTACATTAGCTATTTAATGTAGAAGTAAACCTCATAGAATATAAACTTAACTTATACAGCCTTGCGACATAAAACTTCAGAATTTTCTGATCGCTGGTTTATTGGTCTTTTGTCGACTGCATCGTAATTTTTATTTCAAAAACAATTTCAACTCTTCACTTTTGAAAAACAGATTGCATACCAATACCACACACCGTTAATCGTAAAAGTTGAAAACATTCAATTTTACTGGACAGAAATTATTGGTAACGTTTTGTCAATCTGAAATTCGGTAAGCGTATACCGTTACCTTCTTCGTAAGTTTGAATGGGTGTGCGTACATATTGTGCATTCTTCTTTGACTTTCAAATATTCAACCCGGAGATAAACTTGTCCCGAATTATCTAATGTACCTCAACTAACAGTTTTTTTGTATCTATTTCTTCAGCATCGTGAAGTAACTTAACCCTTTGACGCATATGGGAAAACCTACGCATATTCTACCCAACTACATTTATGTTTCATTGTTTCATTTTCTTTTCCCAATTGTGCGTATCGTAAAAAACAGTTCATCTACTTACCGATCAATGTACAATGTACATAATCTCATTTGTTATCACATCAGAAAATACGTTACTTACATCTCGCATACACGCATCCCTTTCCTGCATACATAATAAATACTCCAATTTTCTTTGCGAACAAAGCCAACCTCTCTTTAACCCTATCAGTTACACTATTTCCTCTTAGGTAAAAGTAAAACACATGCTTGTAATCTGGTAAACATAATGTTTTACTTACATATATCCGCGTAATTAACCTTTTCAACCTTTCGGTAATGTATCTTGACTTGACTTGAAGTGTTCAATTTTCTTCTTCTACGTCTGCTGGTCTAGACTGACACGCTTTTTCTCTAAATAACTTTCACACTTTGGTATCTTATATTTTGTATGGAAAGGACTTACTCTAAAACAATCATGAAGACAAGGATATATAACAATCAAGAATATCAAGATCGAACATGCCAGGGTGTATCAAGATCATGCGTTACGCTTGCACTGTTTTCAGAAAAGGGGAAAAATAGTTTTTACTGTTTGTAATATGAAGTTTAGTAGTGTTGGTGTGATAAACTTAAAAACCTCTTCCTTCTTTGGTTATCATGCCAAGAACGGCTAAGACAACAAAACAAGAATGTACACTTCGGTACTGACAAGGATACCCAAACACCCAAAGAAAAGTACTCAATAAAGTACCAAATACCAACCAAAGTTACGTGTCACGAGAACCAAAAGGGTGCCTTATTAAAATACACATTCAGTAGGCAATCGTAACACCTTCTTGGTCTGCTGTCTGGATTCCTTTTTTCTTACCGCGGCAATTGATGACGAGTAGTTTCCTACCCTATCATTTCTTCACTTTGTACAAAATGTCAGCCCTTTAATTTGTGCTTCGCACGACGCCAATGTAAATTCAAGTTCTTATTTTTTTCTGGCAAGCACCCATTGAAGGGCTCCATTACCCGTTATTTATGCATAACTAATAGTAAGGTAAACATAATATATTTTCTCTACTCGTAGTGATTTGTTTTGTAGCTCATTTATTTGAACGAAGCCAAAGAAAAAAAATCTTAATTGAACATGAAGAGATGATAGTTGAGTTGGTGCAACATGAGAATACGCTTACCACTTAACCATCATCATAGCAGACTTTCCTTTATAGTGATATCTTATCTGCTTAACAGAGAAATACATTTCAGCTAAACAAAATAACAAGTACTTTACTTACTTAAGCCATTATACAATTTACAAGTCTGCCCATTTGCCAAGAGGAAGATTTTGAAATATCCAAACATCACAGCTAGTTATGTTACAAACTTATAAATATTTCAGAAGGAAAATCAGAAACTGTCACAGGGATAATTACAGTTGAGTATAATAATTTAAGATGATTTTTTTTCTTACAAGTTTTCTTAAAAGGTGCATTGCGCATCCATCCAAAATCAAGTGCATCCGTGTCCGTTCTCATTCTTGTAAAGTGTGTGTAGTGAACCATGCATAATGTGTTTTGGTCATCTTGGGCCATTTTTATTACATGTGGTCACTAGTCCTATAACCACCACCACCAACTCACCATCATAAAATATACCACACACCGAAAAGGCTTATTACAATGCATATACTTACATAAGTCATATATATATACATAATATTTAAATATTTAAAATGTTTAAATGTATGAAAGGCGAGGAAAGTCAATGATTAGGTTGTTGTTCATGATGATGATGAGTTTTAGGTACAATGATTTTGCTGAGTGAGCTGATTGGGATCGTTGAGTTGGCCGCAGAGTTTCTGTGAAATTTTCGCTCGTGTAGACTGTGTTTCCTACACACTCACGCGTCATTAGATTAAGTGGGAAGGGAGGCTTTTGTGCTAAAATGCAAAGTTGACTGTTGTCATAAACTAATACATTGACTTTTATATCGACTTTTAGTTTTAAATCCCAAATATATTGCAAATAAATACCTTCGAGTATGTGCGTGTACTTATTTATTGTCCATAACTGCCGAGCTAGAGTTAGCATGTTAGATTGGTACTGTTTTCAAATTTATCTCTCATTGATACTAAAGAAAAACAAAACAATATGCCTTTCTTTGTTGTTACTTGGATTATTTCTTGATATGCATATGCTTCATCTCATCATCCAATCTAAGGTTGCTGATAGGAAGACGACCATAACGATGCTTTAGAAACTTACAAAGGCCACAGGAAAAGTTACCAGCAGCGATTCAACCTCAGCCAGTTCACAGTCAGTTATTTTATTCACTGGCTGAGTTTTGGGTTAACTCCCAACTACTCCATATTTGGGCATAGGAAGTTAGAGAGAAACTGGAAAGATATTCAGCATTTTCTGCCGAATTTATTTTACTGGCTGAATAGATTCTTTCTGCTGATTTTATTACAATGGAAAAAGAAGAGAACGATTGATTGTTTAAACTTATAAATGTAAATTTTATGAGCCCAGTAAGCTGCGGCGAATCGTAAGCTTGACTGATGAAAATGATCATTTTTTGGGCATAAATTGTACCCAATATGCGTTTTATATATTCGCTGATCACCAAAATACTTGGATGTACACTCATGTCACAATTCAATATTCTCAAGTTCGCATTTTTAAAATCCCAATTCCCAGAAAACATGCATAGCTCATTATTATGAAATCTTCACGAATTTTTCTCGCTAAATGCTCCCATAACGTAAAAAGCTGTATTTAGACATCTTTGTCGATACATAACTCTTTAAAAGAAAGCACGCTAATAAAATACGCAATCGTAAGTAATGCATAAGGCATTTGGTACAAATACGGTAAGGTCATATAAAATTGAAACTTGAATTATAGCTTGTTGAATGGCAGAAAAACTCTTTTTACTCCAGTTGGGTGGTCCGCCACGATACCATAAATATGACTTGGTGTTATGTGAGTTGTCTGAACTGAATAAAGGGTTACAACCTATGAGACCAGAGTCCCAGAGAGTCCAGCCAATACTTTAATCTCTGAAAAGCACTACACATTTTAAAACAGTCAAACTCCTTTTGCGTTTTTTACTACTTTTATTTTTGGAGTTGAAAAAAAATCAAAATGGAAACATTAAATTAAACCTCATTAACATAATCATATCTTCCTCTTTGTCTGTTTAAAGATAGATAAACAGTGAATTATAAAGGATACACACCCGACCGACATTAATGATAAAAAAGGAGGTCACACACAGAAAAAATTCAAATTGAGTTTTATTGTTCTACTAGCCTAGTTCACAAGACTTAAAGAGCAAAAATGAAACTATGAACCGGAGAAAAAAATATAAAGATCACATTAGCATCACCGTTCTATTTTTCACTTATAAAGATCTGCTCTGATCGCCGGGGTTTCTTATGAAATCAACCGAGTGTCTATCTATCACACAAGCATAATCTAATGTAAATCTTTTCTCAGAAAATATATACATTCGATATCAACCCATCTATTTATCATACTGCCAAGCGTTTATTGTTTTCAGTCAGAGTGTTGTGGCTTACAAAAGATGGAAAATAAATGGATGCATTCCTCCGTTTAATATTATCCAGTCAATATTTACAAATTATATTCAATTTTCTTCCAGATTTCCTTCAGATACAGAAATTTCCCTTAATGCTCTTCAGACATGCATTTCATGCCATGCCACGCCATACACATTCTGATCTACTATACTTACATTGTACAAAATCATGATTTTATCACAATTTCCTTTCCTTTTCCTTCTTTCGTTCTTAAGAATATATGGATGTATAAGACATAATGCATTTTCCAAAAAATACATTATTTTTGCCCTCTGTTCTGTCCTCCTGAGCAATGAGTACAACACTCATTATTCATAGTTTTTTATGTTTTTGATCTCATAACAAGAAAGTTATACTAGTTCAACTTGTACTCCAACTTTTCTCGTAAATTTTTCTCTTTTGTGTTTGTATTCCAATTTTTGTAGCACAACTGTATTTTTTTGTAATTTATGAAAAATACCTTTTTTCCTCTTCCTTTCTCCAGTTTCTTATGTTTGCTTTGCCGTGTTCCACTTCAACTCATTATAATAAATACAGCAATAAATTAATTTGTGTGACATACTATCCCAATAAGATATACCATTAGAACTACCTACACCACGACCTTAAAAATTACCACAACATTCCATCTATCATTTTAATTTGCATTTGAATTTTATTCCTCCATTTGCCTCCCAGAATACATGCAATGCGCATCCGCATAAAAAATGTTGTAATGCAGCCAGTTTTACGGTAGTTTTGGGGCATGCTTGCACTGGACCTGGTCTGGTCGTTCTTTCAGTATGATAAGATGACTCTCAATGACCATCTTTGGAAAAATGATGGTAATGACCAGACCAGAGTATCAAAACCTTTTAATGTTTTTTCTTCTCTAACTTCTTGTTGGAGGAAGCCTCTTGTGGAATACACAGCTGGTTTTCTTGATGATTCATTGGCAAATCAAAATGTTCTTTTTGAGAGTTGAGAAGCTTATAATAAATGTAATAATGCTAATTCCCCCTCAGCAGGGGCATAAAATGATGATCATGACTCATGACGATGATGATGACTGAAATGAAATGTAATGGGAAATGATAACAGCCAAGTAAAGTAAGTAATTTTGACCACCCATTTATAAATATCCCATAATCATCATCATAATCAAAATGTTCATTACTTGTATCCACGCAAAATGTATTCATTCTTGCTCTCAACTTCTTTCTTCGTCTCAGCAAAACTATTTTTTCCAGTTTAGTTTTTTTACAAGATCAGGAAAGGAAATCAAAGCGTATCAAAGAATAGACGAAATTTCAAAGAAGGAGCAGCAGAATATAATAAAGTGTTAACCCAAAAGAGAAAGAGAGATGATGGCGATGATGATGAGATGTGTTTCATTAGCTGTAAATTTCGCTTCATCAGATCAGCTTCCTGAATTTGGGTAGACGCATTAATAATAAAAAACTTTTTGAATTGTGATGATGATGAGGGTGAGAGTTTTTGAACCAGGAACTTTAATAATATAAAACGAAGCAAACAAAAACCACACAGTAGTCGCAATAGAGGAAGCAGAAGAACAGAAGCATCTGCTGCTACTTTTGTTGTTGTACAATAATAGCTTATTTCACCTCCTCCTACACTCCCATCAGCACCACACCATCCATACCATCGACATCGACCCTTTTGCCAAACTTGCACATTGTACAACTTCTCTATCTTCACTTCTCTGCTCTGGAGGCATTCATTCTAGGTACGCGCAATCAAGTAATCAAGATAGAATATATGAAAATTAGCAGTAGAAAAGCAACAGAAGAGAGATGTGTGTAGAGCAGAACTTTTTTTATAAGGAAACTTTTCCCTTTGTTACCTTAACTCTTATACCAGACCAAACCACCACCATCTTCCTCATCCTCCCCACCAACATTGCCTGATTTGATTGCTTTACATACCAAAGTGCCAGTGAAGCAGGAGCGTAAAGCTTAGCAAGTTCCTTTTTGCTGCTTTAGCTTCCTCCACGACGGCCACGGTTGAGTCATTTTATTTTCTTGAAGCAGCATTTCAGCACACAGCACACACGCATATTTTTCTCGTCAATAATATTGAAACCCTAATGACTCCTCTCCTTTTTGGGAAGGGAAATTAACGAAAAAGCCATCGCCCTGCTTTCTGCTCTGCTATAATAATACAAGCTTTTAAAAGTATTCTTTAAGCTAAGGCATTCTTCTACTTGGACTGAAATATGGTAATGTCTTTCAGCGGCAGCCAGGAACAAGTGCAATGTTGTTGTTTAGTAGCAAATGTGCCCACAAGCACAAGCCCATCTAATATATTTTCTCGAAAAAAAGATCCTTCCACTGAAAAGTTGTGCCCTGAAAATGTGTTGAGAGAATGAATATGCCTTGTTCTCTGGTTTTACTGCTGTTTGATATTCTATTGCCCTGTTGATGCGTATTTCACATTGACAGCAAATGACTGACACCATCAAAACCAAATAATTTCCCTGAAGCCGTGTAGAGTATCGTAATAATAATCGCTTCTAGCAAGAAATAAATGGACTGGGGTTGTAGGTTGATATGCTAAGCCAAATGGCTAATAAATTGGTTCGATCTGTGTGTCTGTCTAGTGGTGCATTTAGAATTTTTTCCACTGCATAATAAAAATTATCCAAAAAAATATTCAACTTTAAAATGTGTAGCCAAATTACATGACAAAAACACGTCTGCCTGTCTGATTTGATGATATTTGCCAAAAAACATGGTCAGATGCAATCATAATGGATATTATATGCATTTCCTTAAGGAGAAAAATGGACAAAGGAATGGGCTAGCAGAGCAGAGCAAGGAGAGCATGCACTTTACATAACTCACTAATTCAGGTATAATTAAATAAAGCGTGGAAAAATATAAAGTGAGAAGGTAAAAGGAGACGAAGTTGGTGATGATGTTGATGATAATCACAATCAAGCGAGAAATGGCTATAAAATGTGCGTATCAAACGAATCGTCACGGTTGAATGATGATAGCAGCACACACATGTACAAAGCATGTAAGTTTTTGTGGTGGGGTGGATTTGTAATTTGTACACTTAATAATATTGCATACGGACAAGTTACATAGGTGGAGTTGCAACGAAAGTAATGTTGGTGGTGATATGGTGGAGGAGGATGCAAGAGGAAGAATGAAAAAGAGTGTGAATAATACTAACAGGCGAAAATAACGTTTGGCCAATTGTGCGTGAAATGAAGCAGAATTTAAATTTGTGTGATGTGAGGTGTGCATGATGAGATGTCTCTTGTGTAAACACACGCAGTAGATTACATACCATGTGTAACATCTAGCACATCTGATAAAGCACAGCCAACGCAAAATGTTGGAGAAAATGTTCTCAGTTCAAGAGTATGAGGAACAAGTTGGATAAAATGTAAAAATTTATTTCATTTATTTTTAAAATCGAGCAGACAGGGAGAGAAGAAGCGAGGGATGAAGACGAGTAGAGAGAGACTCATGTCGTTGGAATGCAATAAACTTGGCGTGTGTGTCTTGTACCTCAGCAGTACCTCCAACCAAAAAATCATTATCTTTCTTCATCATCATCATTACAAGCAACACCATCACCACCTAACAAACTTGCAATGCTCTCGTGTTTCTGTCGTGTTCAGCAATTTTCAAAATCTTACGATGTACTGCCTTTTTTAACCTTGCAAAATGTACCAAACTACCTAAAAATCACCAATTTGGATGTTGGCACATAGTAATTTATTTATTAGCATTTTTTTTGTTTAGAGTTCAGGTATAATATAGGCACTACAAAATCTTTGCATTATTCTAGGCTATAATATGTTGTACTTCTGTTGATTGTCCATTTTTTTGCAGGTTCTTGGTATTAGACCATGTACCATACCATCATCATCATAAAGAAGAAAAAGTCATGTTATTAAGATCATTTTATTGTATTGTTATTTTTTGGATGTTTTTTATTGTTTTAAAAGGCAATATAGGATTATGTACCTATTAAATCACCCTAAATACGTATATTTAAAATGTAAAATAATGGTGGTAAACTGTAATAATTTTTTCAATGATTACACTTCAAGAAGGACAATCCACTAAAAATCAACCAGAGCAGCAGGACCTTGTCTTCTTTGACCATATTTGAAAAGAGCAAAAATTGTTTCTCTTTCCATTAAGTTTTTTCCAAGAAAAGGGAAGGCAGTGCAGTGAGGAATGTAAAATAAGGATAATGTTGGGTTTTACTTGGGAAGAGGAGGAGAGTGAAGAAAAAAGGGTTGTTTATTTTTATGATGTTTTAGGTTATAACTTAATTAATATTTTTAGTGCAAGAAATTGATTGTGCTTTAGTTTAGCGTCGTTTTATGTTAAAATATAAGACGGAACATTTCCTCACAACATTTGATTGAAATGTGCTCCCAGCGTCTGGATAGAGAAAAAATTGTAGAGATAAACGCGACTAGCAATAAGTACAGATTGTTTGTTGGCATTTTCATATTTGAAAATTCTCTGTACAAATTTTTTACAATAATTCTACAAAAGATATGTATGATTACCCATTTCTTATTATTGTCATTCTGCATCATCTATGGTTGTTCTTCGCATTGTCAATTTAATAAATAAATAATTTACACTACAATCGTGCGAAAATGCGAATTTTTAGAATGAATATTAATGGATGAATGAATCTATTATATGCAGTATCGTCATAAATAATTCACGTTCAGATTTGTCCCTCCCCAAAATTCCAAAGTTATCATCATCACGCAAGAGTCTCATGGTTCATATGGAATACCTGCTTAAATCTGTGATATTAAGCACAGACATTTGTTGTATTGTATTGTATTTTATAACTCTTTCATTTTTCATTAAAGATTGCTTCTTTAAAATTGTCGACATCTCTATTTTTGCATGTTTTTATTATTATTTGTATGTAAAAAATCTCAGTCACAAGTCACGACAAAACTACAATTTTTGGCTTGTTTGACTGATGATCATGATCTTCCTGTGGTGGTGACGGAGTAACTTTTGAGGCAAAGCTTTGATGCGAGTAAGAAAGAAAATATGATGAAAATTTCAAGAGAGTTGAAAAGCATTAATGTCTAAGAAATATTAGATGTTGGTAATGTTTCAGTATTAAATAGAATATCTTCTCAGCTTTCTCGTCAATTTTTGGAAAAGCGAATTGTGATGATGAGGCTTAATGACTATGCTGAGTCCCAAGTCCTTTTTGACACACTACGATCATGCCATATTTTATACTAATTAATGATGTGGAAACTGACAGGGATATCCCAGAAACTTCTTTTATGTGCAAAATTAATGATGGAAACCTTTTTGCAATATTCTGTTGGTCGAGTGCGAGTGTCGATGATATACTTTATTTCAGCAAAAAATAGCTTAGCTGTTATGTTATTTTCCAAATTCTTCGAAGCCATCAACTTTTTAAGAGGAATCACATTCATTCTCGTGTACCCAAAGAAAAAGAAGAATGAATAAGAAACCAAAGTTTACAATTTTTTTCTCTTCTCGTTCTATTTTGCAAAAAAGGCTTTATTGCCGTATAATAATAATGTACAACGTAATAATAGTCTTCTTATTATAATAATTTAGCTTGGCCTATGCACATATAAAGTTACTTACATATGACCATCTTGATAAAAAATTGCACCGTGTGTTATAAAATGTTTGTATAGTTGGTGGCATCCGTGGTGAGGTCGTCCTGTGGCTGTAGTATCATGCGAAGTGAGAGAACAAGAACGGTCACGTGCAATTTTTTCAGTAGTTTGCAGTAATAAATAAGTTGTTGTTTGGATCACCGTCATTTTGTGATGATGATGATAATCATCATGATCACCATCTTTCAAGCAAGTTATGTTTTATAGCTGCACGAGAAGATGATCAAGAAGAAGAATATAAAAAACAAGCAAAAAAAGTTTTACGTATGTGCCTCGCAGCACCTTTTTCGCAGCAGCACAAGCACAGCAAAAGAATAACAAATGGTGGGCGTTGGAGAACAATCAACAAAAGATGTTTTATGCACATGCATAAAACACACAAATTTCATTATTTCATTCAATCCATATTCTTATACCGCCATTCCGGTGAATTGTTTTGCATTGGTTTTTTGATTCTTCTTCCTCCCCGACAATGCTTTTCCATTTGCAAACTCATCCATACCATAAAGAAAAAAAAGGAAGGATGGCGTTTTTTTCGTTAGTTTGGTTTACTGTAACCTAATGTATCCTGATGTTGACTTGCTCCTTGCCCTAATCGGTGCAATTAATCAATCTGGCAATTTCGCACATCCAAAAGCAGATAGATTGCCTATATTGCCCTTTCACGTTCATATCTTCACTTTACTACTTGGCTCAGTCTTAACATTTCTCTTGAAATCTTTTTTCTTTACGAACTTCTTTTGGGATATAATGTATGTGATACTGAAATTTATACTTTTATTCATACTTCGTCGCAAGTCAGCAAAGAGGTGAAAGGGTATACCTTAGTGCTATTGTAGCTTATGAACTTGGCTTTTGGATAGATTCAACTTTTTGGCTCACTTCCCGTGTCTGTTTTCAAGATGACCTTTTGGTGCCATTTACTTCACCTTATTGTCGCTCAACGTCTTATAAAGAGCGAAAAAAATGCATAAAATGTGTTTTCCATCCTTCTTTATTTAAAAAAGAGTACCACTTCGTGTTTTCTTACCTTCTTGACAAGATATGATCTCATTATCATCATGTCATAGTCTTCCTCCGAGTAGCGGCAGTTGACAGAGAGTATATACAAAACTATGCAACCACTTCAGTGAAACTTTGAGATTATGGAAGAAAAAGTAAATATAAAATCAACCAAGTACCATTCCGTGTCACCATTATCCTCAAATGGTTCAAAAGTCTTTTTACATACTCTATTGTAGTGCTTTACGATGCGGTGATTTAAATTGGTATTGTTTGAGCAAACAAGAAACTTATTATTCAATTCAACAACTCTAAAATCGGTGTGATGGATGCTATATCCCATTTACTTTTTAAGACGAAACTTGCATACTGTCATAACTTGGATGGAGGTAAATGGGTTGCTTTCGGCGGTATGAATTTGGTATTATTTTTAAAATAGAAGCAGTAAATGTAGGTATATGTATGGTCATTTTGATAGGCTATTTATAATGTTTATGTACATATCTAATAGATCAACCATGATTTTTCCTTGCTCTCAGGAGTACGTGTCTGGCTAAATCTGTTCTGTTCATCATTTTACCTCCTTTCCATCATCTCATCTTGTTATTATTAACTTGCGACTTGGAGCAAGTTATACAGGATGGCCGGTCCGTCTGCCTGTCCGTCTGTCTGTCCGTCTGTCCGTCTGTCCGTCTGTTCGCACGATAACTCAAGAACGAATCAAGATTTTTAAAATCCGATTTCACCAATCAATACATATAGGTCACTGCTTGGATGAGTTCGTTGATCAGCCAAATCGGATGACCCA